>JAVJIF010015287.1:0-85649 GCA_038442645.1 Agave tequilana | reverse complement strand
ACGTGTTTGTCCTATGCTATATGCAATACCATATGTACACCTCAATCCAGATCACAACAACAAACAAATACAGTATATGGAATTGAATTGACACGTGCCTAAATGCAAATGTCTAAACCGTTTTAAAATCGTCCAAGTTCTTAGTTTATTGTGGTGCAGGCAATCAAAGCAGGAAGTAATAATACAGATCAACTAGCTATTACAATGACACATCCCAGCACAACAAGATACACAATGATTACAAAATGGCCGCGTTTTCGCGTCAAAAGTCACGTTTGCGCGGGCGGTTCTTTAGAAGCTGGGGCCCTGCTTTCTAGAGCAGGGAGATGCAAAGCTAGTGTTTATTCTGCAATGTTGAATCCTATAAGAAATGTCCTGCACACCAAAATAGAGAAGACAATGTAACAAAAACGTGAAAACAAAACCATTCCTGTCCCCGGTAACGGCGCCAAAAATTTGATCGGGGCGGAGCTAGCACTCACAAAGGTGTAGTTTGTGAAATCAATGAAAGCTCGTATTTGCTAATATGCCCTCGATACTTCCGTTATAGCATTGGCTCAACGGGTCGAATCCACAGGACGGGAGGCGATAGAAGCATTAACAGTCTCTATTCACGTCATTTGTTAACAGTTCTTCTTTGTTAAAGAATTAGAAAAAGAAAGTGAAAAGAAAAGGAAATCCAGAATGTGGTAGGTGGAGAAGGTGATGAAAACGGCGAAGAAATAAAAGAGAAGTGGTTTGGGAAATAAAAAATAAAAGGAAGATTAAACTTATAGTAAAGAAAATGAAAACAAGGGTGAACAAAGAGGATGGTAAAAACAACGATGAAAAGATAAAAGAATTGCTTTTTAAAACAAGATAAAAGAAAGCTCATGGCTACTAACTACTAAGTAATCCACTAACCATGCTAACCTCTTAGTGATAGTTGCCTCACATGGATCCTTGGCCATCACTAATCCTTGCTTCAAGAGACGATACAAAGCATGGCAAATAAGATGGTTCATCACATTCAAACTTGCATCAAGAGCAAGCTAATACAAACATTAGATCATCAAACCATTAGAAGCAAGCATGAAATAAGAGAGAGTTAGCTTGGTTAGCAAGTTAGCAAGTTAGATGTTAGAACCCATCATCATGAGCCATCAATGGCTCTTGCAAGAGCAAGGCCTTATAGAGGCTATTAGATTCATGTGGATTATCAAGTAATGGTTAGATGGTTATGGTTAGTTAATTAGATTGCCATGAGAAGAAGAAAAGTTAGCCAAGCAACATGTAGAAGATGGAGGAGATTACATTAGAGAAGAAAGGAGGCACCTTTACATAGATTGTCAACCATCTATTATATCAATCCCTCTCTATCTCTATCTCTCTGAATCTCTCAGCCCTAATACATGATCTAAAAACGAAATAACATAACAAAATACAAGAAATGAAGAACACCTACCTACACTACATGTAACGCCCCGATCCGGCGGGTACGGAGACGTTACTGCAACGTATATACGCAGGTCAGAAATACCCTCACGTATATATGCTAAGCATCAGTACAGGCAAGAATCAGAGTACGGAAGCAAGTGGTGCATTATACATTCCAACATATGAGTACATTTACAAAGTTATCATCAGAGTGATCCAATATTACATGAATATTACATCACTGATATGCGCAATTGCGAGATTACAAAGATATGTACATGTATGAACAGTACACAGGCACTCACGAGTTTACAAAAGGAAAACTTGAGAGGCACACAGGGGGGCCTGGAAGGATAGAGCTCTGAACGGTCTGCTGGAGATCCACGCTTCAGCTGCGCCACTCCGATCAGCAACTGGGGGAATCCACACGCTCCAAGCTCCATGACCTGGACATGAGGATCCAGGGGAGTCAGATAAAACCTCCCCAGGCGAGTGGTGAAGCAAAAGCCAAGTGGCGAGCAAGGGTAAGTACATGTATAGCGGTAAAACCGAATAAAGCCGAGGACGAGCAAATCTGATTGTATGGTTTCGGGTCACGGCTCCATGAGACTAGTACATCGAAGGAATAATCCAAACAAGGAAACCCTCATCTATATACCTTTATCTCATGTCACCATAATCCAAGCACATACAACCAGACTGCACTCAGGGCATGATAAGATAATGAACAGGAGGCAGGCGGATACAAGGGATAAAGCAGAGCATGAGCAGTTAATACGATAATACTCATAAAGCCGAAAATCCGAAGTAAAATCCCGACAAGCAAATATGGTAAGGCATATCACAGATTCATAGTCGTTTAAGTCGCAGGCTTCAGTATGCGTCCCATTCCACATACCTCTACTTACAACTTAAAGAGCCGGTTATTATCTTGATACTTTATTATTACTCGTCTACCCCTGATATCTAGCTATGTGAACTAGCGTCCCAGCACACATAGATTCATATCCGAGTAAAGCAAGGTTGTTATTGGAACCAGCGGGGGTATCAACGAACTATGTTTACAGTGGGTCCCGTACATACCCGGGACCACGGCCCAGGATTGTTCCGTGCTTGGTGACGGAACCAGCCGCAAGGCTAACAGGAGGGACTTATGTATGCCCTTATCATGATGGTACCAGGAAGGAGGGAGCCAGCACTCCCCTCGGTCGCCTGGAGGCCCACAGGTCAGACCGGAAGTTTTAGTTGCACAACATGCCTATACCACTGTAAACACGAACACATATTGATAGCCGCATGTTTCCCCCGACCCGATGCAAGTTGTTCCTTTATGATTTATTAGATGATTATCAGATTCCGGGAATGAGCAAGACAAGTCAGGAATGTCATGAATACAGGTATATCAGGAGTACTGTTCGTACTATAAGGTATCACATGTGTATCAGGAGTACAGTTTGTACTATCAAGATGTCAGGTCATCATTCCCGTTATCGTGATAATCATAAGAGTCAAGTATATCATGCTGGGTTTAAGTGATAACATGACAGGAGGATGATATTTGGCAGGTCACCAATCATGTCAAGAGATAGCATGTCCGATGTTAGGTGATAACAAACCAGTTGCCAGGTGATATACATGTGTTAAATAGTATCATGTAAATGATCAGTATGAAGTAGTGGCATGTAGTAAAGCAGTAACTGAGCACAACCAAGCGGAGCTGAGCAGCTGGGGCGAAGCTAATGTACAACACTAAATGCTATCACGCTCGGCATGGTTACCACTCGCAGCGTAGCTAAACACACGTGTCGCAGCAAGCGTGTGAACGTTATACTACTGATCACGGGAAGCCATGCTCACGGGTAATTACACTCGAACGGAGTAAGCGGTAAAGTGTTGACGCTAGGTCCGCCTACCAGGCGTAGCATAGAGAAAGTCCAGAGGACTTCAAACCTCAAAGGTTGTACCCAGAGGTTAGGGTACCTGCAGAGAAGGTGTTAGTTCCAAATAGCACAATCATGAATAATACAAGTCGACCGATGAAATAGGAAAGTCAAAGGGGAAAGCGAGAACACTCGCATAACCAATAAAATAGTAAGACAAAAGGATAGCGAGATCACTCGCCTAAATCTTAGTGAAATCTCTGATATCCGAATCCAGGAAATCGACGCGTCAGTGCGTTAGAGAGAAAGTAAGGGAGAAGTCCAGGGAGAGAGAAGTATATGGTATTGGAGTGTGCACAGGGAAACGCGGGTTTGAGCATGGGATGCGAGGGTCGCAGACGCGGGAATCGCATCGCGGGAAATACCAGACGCAGGAAATAGCAGACGCGGAAGTCACAAACGCGGGAGTCGCGTCGCGAAGGTGCCACAAACGCGGGGTTCGAGACCCGTGTTCAAATCAGGACGCGAGGAGAACGCGGACGCGAGTATAAACTCTGCGTCACGACAAAATGAATAGAACACAGACGCGGGCATGGGATCCGCGTTAGGAAACAACAGAGAGAAGGGAAGGTGATATTCGTTAAGTGACAAGTCTTGTAATAACAATATATGATGCAAGTCCCGAGGATAAGGTCCATATAGAAAGAAGTGTTTAACCACGGCAAACGTCAAGATTAGTCGACTAGGGAGATATAGTAGTCGACTTATGAAGGAGTAGTCGACTATAGATAAGGGATAAGTCGACTAGTAATGCTGCGTTTCAGAAAGCTGCGTCTCAGAAGGAAAGTTAGTCGACTAGGGCAAATGAGTTAGTCGACTAATGAAGGCCGCGTCTCCGAGAGCCGCGTCTTCAGAAGGAAAGTTAGTCGACTCGGGGATGATAGTAGTCGACTAATAGGGTTGCGTCTCCAGAAATAAAGCTGCGTTTCAAAGGGGTTAGTCGACTTATAGTTGGTCAAGTCGACTAATGGAGTGCAAAACAGAGAGCAGATCCTGATGTTCGAGGTTTGCGTTGATGATAAAAACACAAGTATAATGATAAGTTCTTTGTTAAAGTGGTCGCCAATTATCACCAAAACGATCACCGGAATAATCGCGAACGATTACCGGAAAATCTACGGCGATAAAGCTCGGCCCCAATCCAACAGGAGGGTACCGCCCAAGAGTCTTGCCGATGATGAAGAGCACGGCCTCCAATCCAACGGAGGTGGCCGGCCCAAAAAGAAGGAGAGTTTAAAGGTGCAAGTATAGTTCAATATCAAAAGTTGGAGTTTTGGAAACGAAGCTTCGGAGAGCGAAGCTATGGCTCATCGGAAAGAGCACGATGAGGAGATGAAGACGGCGCGGTCGTTGGTGGCTAAGATGGTGTATACGGTGGTGGAGATGGTGATGAAGCTATAGAGCTTAATGGGTTCATGTGTTTCATGGTGAAAAGAGGAGAAGAAGAAGATGGTATGGAGGTGGTGTTGTTGTTGTTGGAAATGGAGGAGGAGATGAAGGAGAGAATGATGGTGGAATTTGTGGTGAAAATGAAGGAAAAATGGTGGAGAAGTGGGTGGCCAAAGGAGGGAGAAGGTGGCTCTTTGCTGCTGCCATTGTTCTCTGTACACCAAAAAAGATGAGAGGAAAGAATGAAAGGAAGAGAAGAAGAGTGGGTATTTATAAAGGTAAGGAGATGAATATAATATTGATGCCTTGCCATGATTCCTTAACATGAACTTGCGTTTCACTTCTCCAAACGCAGCCCACATTCTTGCGTTTAGGCCAAAATGGGCTAAACGCGGGAATTAAAGCCGCGTCCAGGGAAAATGCAAAAAGTTGCGTTTAACAAAAGGACAAAAGTCAGATTTGACTTGATGGAAGTTGATCTGAAGTGCATTAAATGCGGCATGAGGAGATGAGGAGAGGATCTCTGCATTAAATGCAAAATCCCAGGAGTGAAGCTCGTGTTTGGCGAGGAGAGAGAAAAAGTGGAAAATATCTGGACACTATTCCGGTATCTGGAAAACACCGAAAACTCCGGAAAAGTCCTAAAAATAAAGTAACTTGAAAAGCTTCCCAAAAATTCTCAAAAATAATAAATATTATAAAATGATTTTTGGTGAAATCGGTTTTCAGGAATTCAATCTCATTTTCGAAATAAAAATCATAAGGTCGACCGTCAATACCGGTCTACACCGGGTCGGCCAGATTTCGATAAAATCTGAAAAATCCCAGAAAATGTCTGAAAGAAGAAATTATAATTTTAAGAAGTAATATGAAAGCGAAATCTAGAAATTTAATTCCAATTGTAAATTAAAATTACTGGAATCAACCAGTGATACTGGCCGACACCCAATCCAGTGAAATTTTGATAAATTTAGAAAATTCTTAGAAAAAGTGTTTAGATAGAAAAGGTGATTTTAAGAAGTTACTGAAAAGCCGTTTCTTAAAATTTAACTCCGTTTGTAAATTAAAAATCCGAGAATCGGTCAGCGGTACTGGTCGACACCGGTTTTGAAGATTTTCAACTTAATTCAGGAAAATTCCAGAAAATTATAAAAAATCCAAAATATTGGAAAACAGTATTTAAAACTGAAATCGGTCAATTTGGAATAACAAAAAGATCAAATTGAGAAATCTACTAGGATCGAGTCCCCGGTTCAGACTAGGGCTGACTCCGAGTTCACAAATCCGAATCCAAGGCAATATGATCATATTAATAATTCATAATACAAAACAAATATAGGAAGTAAATCAAAAATACGATCAGAAAATACGAATACGCAACTAAGTACGTATTCCGGGAACGGGGTGTTACACTACACTAAAACATAGAAACCCTAGCCTAGAAACGAAAACTACCTCGTTCTGGACCTATGCAGGGGTTTTTATAGGCGAAGGAGACTTCTGGAAAACGAGACGGGGCCACGCGTCGAAAATCGACACGTGGCCCCACCAATGGGCCGCGGATCCGCGGCTTTTGTCGCGGATCCGTGGTCAAACCAGGGAGATATCTTCCTGGTTTTGGTGCGAGGATCCGTCTTGACTCTGGAAGCTTCCTGGTATATCCTGTTTTGGGTAATTCGTCCGAATATTCGTCTGACGTGCACAAGAGTCTAGATTCGACGTATCTTCTAGATGATCCCTTGCTTGGTCTCCAAGTAATGCGGATTTAATTACCCTAAATTGGGTTTAATTAAGCTCTTATTACTCCTTTACCCTTGAACTCTTGATTTACCTGCAATAGAGACCAAAACACGGTTTAGACCGACAATTTATTCATAAATCGGTGGGGAAATGCGATATAATAATGCATAATCGTAGACTAATCACAGGCGAAGCTAGAATTAGCTTCAGGCGAAACTATAAGTTAGCTCTCTGGAGCTATGAAAAGCTTCATGCGAAGCTATTAAGAAAGCTTCGGCGAAGCTATAAGTTAGCTCTCTATGGAGAGCTTCAAGGCGAAACTAGACAAACTTAGATCTCAGGCGGGGCTATCCCCTTGGGCTCATGCGATGCTAAGTGTTGAGCTAACTCAGCATCTTAGACCTATTTGGGTCTCTTTGAAGTCAGCTTTAGCTTACTGTCTGCTTAATTGGATCAGTAGAGTCCAAGTTACTGATTTGTCCCTCCGGAATAGGCAGAAACTGGTCGTCAGCTTGTCTGCGACTTGTCTTTTGTAAATGTCGACAAGTTAGACATCATTCAGATTGGTTGAAAAGCTATCTGAGAGTTTGTCTTTTTAGAGTGTCAACACCCACTAATTTCTAACAACTTGATTGATAACCCAAATAAGTCACTAGTGTCAAACAAGTCTTGTGCAAATAAGAGTTATGACATCTTAAGACGAGGGTTCTAACTCTAACTTACTTACAGATATTACCACTTTCATATTTCATGCTTAATCATTTTTGATGATTTATAGGTTGTAAATACTACTTGTTTTCGTAAGTTAGAGATATCCCTATTCATCTTTACTGATACCAATAGTGCACTTGTTTCTTCCCTTATTCTTACCTTCAATCGGATCTTGATAAGAGAATGTTCAAGTTTTACCGTGTAAAGCTATGTGAAGGGAAGAACTTTCATTCGATCTCCAACGTGAATAATTCTTATGCATAAAGCTTATGCTTTCTTATGATCCATTGTGAGGCTACATCTTCAAGAACTTAAAAATTAGTGGGAGCAATTAGTAGAAAGTTAGCCATGTGTTGTTACCCTTGCAAAACCAAAAAAACACTTTTTCAATCTTTAAAATAATTTAAGAAACAACACTTATTTGCTTTTTAATTTTTATTTGATACAAGGAACATCTTTACCACAAACAAAGAAGTCGCGTTCAAGCTTTCATCGCTCTCCCTCCTTGTGAATACGACCCGTATAGCCACTTCGCTATTACGGTAAATCGCTAAAACAGTAACATCGACCATCACTTTTCTACTTATCTTGTGCATGCTTTTTGGCTATCAATAATCCAAGAAAAATTTACAATGGAGGTTGCATGATCTCAAGAGCTAGGGTTTCTGGACTTATTTGATCATCTCCCTTCTCATTGGAAGGGTTTCTCTATTTATACAAGTGGTTATTTTTGGATATGATTACAGGATTCTCACCTAGGTGGGTATATATCCTATCTTAACTACTTATCGTGGAGACAATTAGAACGGAACATCCTCGTTTGAACTGAAAGAAAAGTGTTCATCTTTATCCGGCGGCTTTCACCCAGTTGTCAACGTGGTTGATCTTTTCCCGTGGCGTAACCGCCGGAATCAAATGCAGATTAGACTTGGAGATAAGGGCCCTTATAACCGACTTTATCTCTATCCTTTGGTTGTTTGAACTGCTCGGAGTTTAGATCAAATTGGAACCCTTTTGGAGAGGGCTAGATACGACCATGTGTTGCGTGATTAGCATGGGACTGGATGGACACGTGTCAAGATCTCAGAGAGATCGAGAATCGATCACTATATATAAATGTATACATGTGTGTATATGCAAATTAGTATAATTGAGAACTTAAGTAAAATATAACTCTTGAGGTGATGCCTGTGTCAAACCTCGTTTCCTCTCTCCCCTACTGTTAGCACAATGCATAAGCTAATCCGTTTTCATCCCAAAAGAGGCCCATGTCAATGCATATGTTAATCACAAAAGGAGAGGAGAGAAACAAAACACGCGAACGGGACCAATTTTTTTTACTCGCCGCCCTGCGGGGTGAGCCGTTGGATAGGGTGTGCCCAACCGGGTGGACCCCCCACCCGGTGGGGCCCACCCCATCCAACCATCCGGTGGGGCCCACCCCAACCGACAACTTACTGCCGCGCGGTGAGCGAAGGGCGGTGAGCAAAAAATCCTCGAACGGGACCCCCTCCTGGTCAGTTGTTGCCTACAACCGCCCCATGCAGTCACATCCAAAGTGGGTCCCATAGCAAAGAAAAAGAGCAAGAGAACAAAAGAAAAGAGGAACATTAACGAGCAGCCCACGGCGGGCTACAGGGGAACTCTGGCCATATATATAGAAGATTTACCGCTAATTCCAGCTTAGCGCCAAACAACACATCAATCAGTGTCCTATTAGTAGGAGAGGGGCAAGTCAAATTCACTGATTCGGAGCTGACAGAGACCAAAGCTAGATTGTTGGGACTGATGTTGGCCACAGCGAGGTTCGGAGATAAGACGCATCGTGATGAGTGACGCTATGAACCTAATGAAATACGTCACAAATCGAGCCTCAACTCCACCTTGATACATCACACACATAATCCACAAAGCCCGCACTCTGCTTTGTATCAATGCGAGGGTGAGCCGGCATATGACCAACAGTCCAGCAACGTGGCTGCGCACAAGATCGGCCGTAGATATCTGAATTTCGATCTCTACGATAATTGATTGTATAAAGTTTTGCTTTCTCATTATTGAATGAGCTTTGTATCTCGATTAGAAGCTAAATGCTATATATAACGAGACTATGACCCTTCCGTCCCAAGAAAAACATAAGACTCGATAAGAAATTCAATCATCAAGGGTCAAATGTACCAACATATATCAATAAACAAAATAAAACTTAACAAACAAAATATACAGCCAAATAAGCTCCAGCCTCCTTCAACTTGAAGTCAAGCCCCGCAGATGGGCGCTGGCCCACTAGCCTCTGCAATCTCCCCGCCAAGCTCCCTTCCTATGAAGTACACGGGCAGTGTCACCTCGTCGACGTGCCATCGCGATGGGCCCCACTGCTTTGATTAGAGCAAACAACGGGGTTGACGCCGTGGGCCGCCAGCTAGCAGGCGCCTGGTGACGTGGGCCCAATTCATCTTCACCACCGCCGACGGCAGGCCTAGGCCAGAGTCCGGTATCTGTGGGCCCCACAACTCCACTCTGTACGGAACTGTCTGCTGATCATTTCTCTTCGATTAGATTTCTCTCATAGCCCGGTGGTGACGTCATGTTGCCTTTGGGTGACGCCAGCGACCCTTGCCGGGATATTTTGGATTGGACCAACTCGTGGAGGTGACGTCATGGTTTCCGAACGACAGGGTAAGCTGACGAATTGCTGACGTTCGGTTTGTCAGAGAAGGAGTAAATTGCATAAAACCCTTCTGCACAATTACTTTTCGTAAAAAAACATCATATGATTTACTATTGAAAATGAGCAGAAGACTCTTATATTTTTACAAATTCAACAAAAAAAAAAACTCCTAGTATTATTATAGTATTTTGTAATTTCTATCAATTTTAGAATAATAGGCGATGAGTTTTTACTATATCTTAACTAGTATAAATATAATCTTGACTAAAACCAATAGAGACAACAAATTTATTATCAAATCTTACAATAATATAAAGAGTTTTCGGCTGGATTTGAGAATGCAGAAGGCATTTTGCTCATTTGATGATAAGAGGGGTTTTTACAAAACGGTGATAGTGCACTTGGTTTTTGTATAATTTACCCCAAAAAATTGCGATAATTAGCCTAAAAAGAAAAACTTCTAATGAGAATCATTTGCTACTCTCTAGGGGCCAATAATGGGCCCACAAGCAAGTCAATTTGTATTTGCACGCAATTGATTGAAAGACAACAAGATTTTTAATGTTGGAGGCCATATAGCAGCATCACCCGCGGTTGTCTAATCAGTTGGCCTGAGTTGGTTAGAGCACAATATTTTTATCGTCACCGGTTCAAACACCGTCTCGTGAAAGTTTTTCTCTCCCGACGTGGCCCAGGTCAGGCTCCGGTTTGCTCCCTAAGACCGCCGGTGAATCCCTTCGACAAAGTTGAGTTAATTAGCAAAAGAAAAAAAAATTTATGTCATACCATTGCCAAGGGTTCAAGTTACAACACAGGAGGATGAGAACAAGAAATGGGGATAAGTTTTTGAAGAGATAATGCATTTTCTTTGACTTTTTCATGTTCTTTTGATTGTAGACAGTAGAATTCGTGCATAGTACTGGATTTTTGACCCTTATATTATTAAATGTTAAGTCATGTATATAAACATTTTAACTAATAACGGGATCAGATAGGCACCAGCGATGTTCATGGGTCGAGTTTTAACTTGAAGCCGTCTGAGAATTGCAGTTTTATAGCAGTCTAAACCCGTTCAAACCTGATTTGATGGGTCTATGTTTTCTTCAAAACCTGTGTGACCTGAACTTGACAAAACTTGAAAGCGAACCCAAATCCACCTGAACCCGACTTTATACAAGTTTACAATAAATATTTATTATATATGTTAATATGTATTTATATATGTTATGTATATGTACATATATATGGATAATAACATATAACTATATCATATATAGACCTACATCTATTTTTTTATTTTTGTGTACTATATGCATGATAAGCATACATTCAGAGCACTTCCTCCGCTGATGGTTTGCCCCGGAAATTAGTGGGGTCCATCAAAAACTTACAAAAACACCCTCCATAATTGCAGACCTCACACTGCGTGGGCACAAGCTCAGGCTCAATCTCGAAAAAAAAATCACCCACCCGTGCATTTTGCGTGGGCACGGGTGGAAGTGCTTTCACATATTATATCATATGTTAAAGACGTGTCAGGCTGGGACTCAATACGAAATCCAATGGGCGCATTTCAAACTACTCAAAAAAACTCACTCGAAAATTTTGGATTCAGATAAGTATCCTCAAAACTCACCCCACCCGACCATTAAATTAACACCCAGAGTAAACACTATGGGTGCAATAATCAGCTCATAACAAGTCTTAAAGAAGAGACATAATCTATAATGAGATACACTTTTAGGTATTATCTCGAGTTCTATCTGACAGGCATGGGCGGCTCAACCCCTAGGCGAACGAGGCGGTCGCCTAGGGCCCCAAATATAGTGGGCCTCCCAAATAATAGTGTAAATTAGAATTTACTAAAATAAGAAATATAAAATATACAAAATTCTTTTTGTTTGTTCAACCGGGCGTGCCGGAGTGGTTATCAGGCATAACTAGAATCCACGCTTTTTTGCTTTTTTTCCCTTCATTTTTTATACTATGAGGAAAAGCGTGAGTCTCTTCCACTTTCCCAAGCTAATATCTTTCACTCCCTATAACTATTTAATTATAATTAGAGGAGTCTCTTCTACTTCTTCGATCGTCTCTTCCACTCTCCTTAACTATTTAATTATAATTAGAGAATTTCTCAAAATTAAAACTCTCTCTTTCTGTGCTGCCCTGCTCTTCACTGCCTCCGTCGCCTAGGCCCCAAACTGACGATAGGTCCTGCAACTTCTCTATAGAAAAAGATACATTAGCCAAACTTGAATACAAAAACTTGATTATAAATTTTGCATCTCAAAAGCTAGACGAATTATTTTTCAATAAATATTGATTACATAAAATATTAGTTAATATTAATTACTTATTTAAAGTATATTTTAAAAGCGCCCATTTAAAACTTTCGCCTAAGGTCTCCCTAGAAATTGAGCCGCCTGAGTGATAGGTACAGATTTATTGAAAGAAAAATACTTTTTCTACGCACTTCTCCACCTAAGATTAACACAAGTAAACCATATAAATTTTCTTTTTGATATTTAAGACTTAGAGACTCATGAGTACTGTTTTTTGTATAGAAAAATGCGCAAGTTGAAGGCACGTAGAAAAAGTATTTCTTTTGTTGATCAAACGGGACTTGAATACATGAAATACATGCTTTAGAGTGATTCTTGACAAGTCATCCCACGCCAAAGATTAGATTAACCATCTATTCTCGTTAGAAAAACATATATTCAAGCCATAACACATTAAATAAGAATTTGGAAATAAAATCAGATTCATCAACAAATTAACTTAAACTCTCAATAAGAAAGATCTCTAATTAGTCAAATATACAACATTAGTAATAGGGGGAGAAAAAACCTAAACTAAACAGATTTACAGCCAAATTGCCCCAGCCTCTTTCAACTTGGTGTCAAGCTCACCAGATATATGCACAGCCATAATTGTCTCCAATCCCCCCACCAGCTCCCCGCCTATGAACACCACCGGCAGAGCCACCATCTCCTGCTGCCGCTTCTCGCCGTCGACGCGGTGGGCCCCTCGGCCGCCTAGATCTTTTATCAGGGCAACCTCGTTGGCGTCGTCCCCGACGTCAAACATCGCCGGGTTGACCCCGTGCACGGTCAGCAGGCGCCTGATGACGTCGGCCATGCAGCAGCCCCGCCGGCCCACGACCACCACCGGGTTCTCCTTCACCACCGCCGACGGGATGCCGGCGCCGGCGTTCTGTGGGCCCCGCAAGGCCATTCTGTCCGGAACTGCCTGCTGCATATATCTTCTGACGGTTGATTCTTGAATAATTTTTTTTTTCGGTTTTTTCTCACAGGTTGATGAGAGAGGAGGGGGTGGCTCGATTTATATAGCGCGGTGATGACGTCATTCTTGGCTTCAGGTACATGTGCATGTAACGCGTTTGCATTAAATCCCGCGGTGGGATATTTGGGCGGCACACGTACGGATTTTCCCTACTATAAAAAGATTCCGTCAAATTCTTACAGCTGTCGAACAACATAGAAGGGGAATTATTTGAATGCTTTTAGTTGAATCTGCATGCAAAATTTATCTCCAAGTACAGTAGATAGCAGCCCACTTATTTATTTTGCGGTAATTAGAGTTATATAATTTTAACTTCAGTGATTAGAGTTATATTTTGAGTCTTTTATGATAATAAGAATTGCGATCAAATTAACTGTAATTTCAACTCCAACAATCAAGTGCTAATTTAAAAAATAAAAGAGCTTCACACATCAGTTTTTTTTAACGACTTCTATACAATACAATTTTATCATGCATCAAATTACTGTTTTTCATTTCCTGTAATTGAAATTACAAGTTGTCAAATCAAACATATGAATTTGTATTCTAGCTACAGAAATAAAAACTACATGCAGTTGAAACTACACTGTAGTCTCAACTACATCAAAACAAACAGTTAGTGAAGTTTTTGTGAGTTTTCACCTTCTAAGGGGAAAAAAAATCAACAGACTAGTTTACTGATTAGTCATAAGCATTCACTACATTATAAGTAGTTATAATTTTCATTGAGAATGTTATAGTAATTCTAAGAGTAAATTACGGAAAAGCCTCCTCTACTATTATAGTTTCGTATATAAAAAGAAACCCCTTATGCTATTGAAATGAGCAAAACACTCTCATGTATTAATTATCAAATTCAGCAAAAACATCATACTATTGTAATTTTTTGTAACTTTTTGTAATTTTTATTGATTTTAAATTAATAGAGGGGGATGTTTTTTTATTATATCTTAGCTAAGACAAGTGTATTCTTCCCTAAAGTCAGCAGAATGAAAGAATTTATTATCAAATATTACAATATTACAAGATATTTTTGCTGGTTTTAATAATACAAGAGGTTTTCTTCTCGTTTCAATAATGCAACTGGTTTTTTCCTACAAAACCGTGTTAGTGCTTATTCTAAATGCAACTAATGCTCAGATCCATTTGTTTATTGTTCTCATCTTCGAAATGAATCATAATTATCTATACCTAAATATATACTTTTGACTAAATCAGCATACGCGATTGAAGACACCGAAAGGGGGTGCATGCTGAGTCATTGCTGATTTCAGGCTAGGTCAAAATTGATAGAATCGGTCATGAACGAAAAATAATTTTTAATGAGAAATCTGTTGGCGGGGGCATATGGAGTATAGAGTGGACAAAGAGACGGGAAAGAGAAGGACAAAGGCTAATGGGGAAAAAAACTAAAGCCAAGTTGTATACGTTCAAAGAACGGAGCACAAAGTTTAGTCGATTGGGGCTTATGGCAGCATCTATGTCATCAATTCGTCAAGGGTTTCAATACTTTTGGATGAGAACAAAGGAACGTGCTCTTGAGAAAGTGTAGTTTTGTACTTGAGTTTTTCTTTTCTTTTATTTTTAACATAGGATAACAATTCATAATAATATTGACGTAGGAAGGCAGAGCCAGGAATTTAGGCTCAATTGCGGACCAGACCCAGGTCTGAGAAGGACAGCAAAATACAGTGGTCTCGACTGCCTAGTTGACCGCTTGACAACAGAAGACGAGCGAAGAAAAGCACAGGCCATCGGTCGACCGATCAGAAGAAGAAGACCAAGTGTTAGTTGCACGATCGACCGGCCGATCGACCGTCCAGAAGGCCGATCAAGAACAGAGAGTTGAGTATCTCATCCGGACGACCGCTCGGTCGACCGGCAATGCTGAGAAGACCTAGTGGTCGACCGCCAGACGCGTTTCAACTCAATTCTAAGTGTATTTAGGATTTGTTTTTGGGTCCAAATTGAATTCCGATTGATTTTATCTTTCTTTATTTTGAATTTAAATTTCATAGCTATATTAGGACTCTTTTGTAAGGTTATAAAAAGATCCTTGTATTTTTTATTTTAATATTAGCTTTTGATTAATAAAATTGAGCTTATCTCTCCAATTGCTCGTGGATTCGAGTTGTTATCTCTTGCTCGCAGATTCGAGTAAATTGCTCGTAGATTCGAGTATCGTGCTCGTGGATTCGAGTACTTTCCTATCTGAAGATCGTTTCAAGGTTCGTTGGCGCTTAAAACGAGATCTAGTCGGCGTCGTTCGCTTCCGCATCCTGCATCAATTGGTATCAGAGCTTCGGCAACTTCCCGACAATGGCAAGAGATGGTTTTACTGCAAGGCTTTTCACAAGGATGGGCACTGCTGGAAGGAAGGACGGTACCATCAAATCTATCTTGGATCGTAGGCCCAAGCGATTGAAAGTATGTCTCCCAAGATTGATAATGATGTCTAACTGATGGTACGTACCGAAGCAGACTTGATTATCAATCGAATCCACCACCACTATATCAACAACCAACACATCGACCACCAACACACCATCCACCACCAAGGTATCCTCTACAACATCCTCAATGTACTGACATTTTCTATAAAGATGAATTGCACAATCATATCTATCAATATAATGAATTTGAAAATGATTATGAAGATAAGGGGATGGTCTATGGAAGGCGAACGTGGTTCCCTAATTCTAACCTTAATAGGAGAGGCGGAATTCTGAATCCTACTAGGAGAGACATGTTTCCTTATTCTATTCGAGACAAAGGGGGAGGATACTCAGATCCTAATGTGTTTGGGATTCTTTCTTTGATGAAAATCTTGATATTGAATCATCCTTGCTTGGGATTGATAAAGTTGATAAGCTATTTGATGTGGAGTATATTCTCATGGAGGATCATGTCAAGTTTCTGGCTTACAAACTTAAAGGGAGAGCAGCAGCATGGTGGAACCAATTAAAAAACATCCGTATGCAACAAGGCAAATCACCCATAAGGACTTGTAGAAGGATGAGACGACTTTTACAAGGTAAATTTCTCCCTCCATATTATCTTCAGATTTTGTTCCAACAATTTGGGAGTTGCTCCTAAGAAAATAAAATCGTTCCCACATATACCGATGAGTTATATTGGCTTTCCTCTCGCTATGGATTAATGGATTATCTATAACTGAAGAACAATTAACAGCAAGGGCCCATGCACTCAATTCAAAAACACGTGCTCCTACACTACTGAAAGTATACCTAGAGGGGGTGAATAGGTATAGTGTTAATCTAATGATGAAAGATGCGGAATTTAAAACTTAATAGCTAACACACTATGTGTAACCAAGAGTGAGCCTGAATTCCCCGTGAATGGCTCTGAAACTACTCCTTTAGATTCCTCTGAAGTAAGAGTTGAGGTACTTTAAAAGCTCTCTTGGTTTAACACGGGTTGGCACACAAACAATATCTAGCATGTATATAAATGAGTAATAAAGACAATGCAAGATATAAAGAGAAAGTGAGAGAAAATAGATCAAACGCAAACATAGTGATATATTTCGAGGTTCGAGTCACTGCTCTACATCCCCGCCTTCACACAGAAGGATTTTCACTATGTCTACAGAGGACCTTCCACAAAGGAACCTCCACCAAGAAATTATAATTACAAACTTGGAGTACACAACTCCAACTCTCAAACCTGTACACAAGAGGGAGCAACAATCACCTCTACACAAGAAGGAGCATAAAGCAAAGATGAAAAAACAACTTAGTGATCCAATGATCACAAACACAATCTTGGTGATCTCAATAGACCACAAACAAATTTTTCTCACAAAACAAGATCCTATAGATAGGTATAGAATTGATAGCTCAAGTGTGAGAAAATAAAGTGTTTGAAAAAGAAAATCACAAAGAAAAATACTTGGAAAAAAATTCTAGATAGATATGAAAAATAAAGTACAAAATAAATTTCCAAAATACTTCTTTTTCTTTGATTTTTCAAACACTTTGAAAACAAATAAAGATTGAGAATTGAAGCCCAAAAACATGTTTTAAACACTTTAGAAAATAGGCAAGAAGGCACTAGAAAATTGATAGAAACTCTCTTGAAAAATCTTAATCAAAACAGTCCCAAAAACCCTTTATATAGGGCCAATGAGAATAAAGTCATTGGGGTCAAAATCTGCCCAGAATGGGCTGTCGTCGACCGCCCGGTTGACTGGCCAACGGTTGAATTTTGGCCGTTTGGCACTGTCAGTCGACCGCCCGGTCAACCGGCCCCAAGGCAAAACTGTCTGTCAGTTGACCGCCCGATCGACCGTGCCAAACAGAGACCTCTGGTCTCTCAGTCGGTCGACCGTACGGTCGACCAGCCTTATAGGCAAGGCCTATGTGCACGTCTTGTGTACATCGATCGACCGACTGGTCGACCGATCTCTGGTCCAATCGACCGCCAGTAGGCTCAGAACAAGATTTTTAGGGTTGAAAAGTTGGTTATTAAAACACCTATAAAATCCCATAAAACACCATAATATCAACAAAAATAAGTTTATGTAAATATTTGAAGTACAAATATGTGTGATCAAAATTCAACACATATTACAAACAATTTGAACTATTTTTGAGGTATAGAAAATTAGGCTTATACTGAAAAATGGTATTTCCAAAACTTAGATTTTGAAATGAAAATACGTTTTCTCTAAAACTTGTATAAACACAAAAACATGATATTTGAAACACGTTTAAAGCATAGTGTATAAATAGAATCCAATACACATATAGATGATATATCGATGTTTTTGACAATAAATCAAAAACTAAGTTTTGATAAAAACAAACTTGAAACACATGAATTAGAATCATCAAAATAAGTTTTTAAACAATATGAAATATAGATGTATATGGATGAGATCCAATATACATTAAACCATGTAAACTTGTTTTGATTCTATTTATCCATGAAAACGAAATATGTATTCTTGAAAATCCAAAAACCGGTTAAACCGAAACCAATAAACTTTTGAACTTGTGTGTATGTACTTGAGCATATCAAAACTAACTATTCTTACATAAGATCTAAAACTCTAAACTAAACAAACCGACGTCTTCTTGTTTATCTCTATCTCCAAGCTAACTCGATCCAAACTTGATCCATAGAGCTTGACTCCAACCGAGTGCTAGATGCGATTTTGACGCGCGAGCTTTTGAATCAACACGTGTTAGCTTCCAAACTTGATTTGAATCCTTTATTGAATCTAAACACCTACTAAGATCTTGATCAATAACTAAAACTATATAAACACAAGATCATTAGTAACTTAACTTCATAAGTTAGTCATCATCAAAACTAAGGTGAAGGGCCTTTGGGCCAACAATCTCCTCTTTTTTGATGATGACAAAACTTATGAGGTTATATATGTATGGATTAAAGATAAACTTCATAGAAGCTCCCCCTTAACTCATGCATATGAATAAAACAATAGATATGCATTGTAGGCTCATAAAAAAGACATATATATGCATAAACAACTAAGAAAACATGCATATATAAACTCAGATCTTTCTCTCCCTTTTTGTCACTCATCAACAAAGGGTGAAGAAAAACAAACAATATCAATAAATATATTTTAAAACAAAATTTTGATACCAATAAAAAACTATCAATTGAAAGAAATCAATTGAAAGTGAAACCATCTTTTTATCAATTGAAAATGAAACAATCTTTTTACCAATTAATACCAATAGAAGGACATGATACCAATTGAAAGTAAAAACCAAATTTTTAGGTAAACACTAAAATTATTTTACAATATAGATACCAAATTGAGAATAATACTAATTTAAGATTATTCATACCAATATTGAAAATGTTAGCATATACCAAAATAAAATATTTTTATCATAAAAGTGGGAGTAGGATATAATTGAAGATAAAACCAATCAAAGATAAAATAAGAATTTTTCGCCCCCTTTATGGAATACCAATAAAAACAATGCCTAAGCTTGTAAAGATATCAATTATCATTAAAAACTAAATCAAGTTTAGCATGAAATCTATTTGTGCTAAAAATGTATGAACATTATAAAATAAGCACAATCAATATCATATATGCATGTATGATCAGAGCAATATAATATCAATATGATGCATACATATATAGAAACATGAGTAGACAAAAAAATATTTCATTAAAAACATCTATATGTCATACCTACCACCCTATCATGCATATGTTTGAAGGATATTCAATAAGGGTATACAAGGCATGGTCGCCCATCCAACCGCCCTTAGGAAGGTAGGGGTTTTCAAAAATAGGATTTGAAGATTATTTTTGCATTATTTGAAAATCATTACCAAATTGAGGAATAACGAAACTAGTTTTAAGAAAATATTGAAAACTAGTACGAAATCCTTCAAGTAAGGAATAAAACAAACATATATTCCATGAAAACATGCAAATCAAGTAATTTTGCAATGCGAACATTGTTTCATTCTTTCTGATGACAAGTCCAAATTCACATTATAATTTGCAGCATATTATTTACAATGTAAGGCAAAGATTTGCGTGAGGGATCAAGTCATCATCATCTCTTCCCATTCATTGCATATTTATCAATTTGACTAATATCAAGATATTTATCTAATCCACTTGCTAGCAAGAACCTGTAAAATTTTCGTCAAATGTCAACCAGAGATCAGAAAAAAATCAGAACATAGAAAACTGTAGGAAGAGAGGAGATAAAAACTTGATGGAAGAGATTTTTAACTCATCGGCAGAAATAATGCAGAGATCGAAATCCAAAAGGAGCGAAAAGGCAGTACAAATGCAGGTCAGAACAGTGATCGGCCGACCGCCCAGTCGACCGGCGTGCACAACGTGCACAGGAGCAGCTCGGTCGACCGCCCGGTAGATCGTAGCAAGGAGAGCGGTCGACCGGAGCGGTCGACCGACTAGCATGGCCAACTTTCTGTTGTACTCGGTCGGCCGAAAGGAAGGGTCGATCAACCGCCCAGTCGACCGACAGGCGAATCTGCTTTTCCTGTTGGGATTCGGACTTCGTTTCTGAAAAGGAATCGAATCCAATTGTGATTTCCTAAAACTCCAGAACTCTCTGGCTATAAATAAAAGGATAGATTCCCATGAATTGTATCCCTCTAAAAAACCTATATTGATTATTGAATCAATAAAATCTCTCTCTCCCTTACCCCTAGAATGTAGGCAAATTGCCGAACCTCGTTAAATATTGTGTTGGCCTTTCTCTCTTGTTTATTATTTGGTACTTTTCTGGTGCATCTCTCTCTGTTGATTGGGGTTTCTCATTGGTGTTACATCGCGTGCGCAATAAGTGGTATCAGAGCATCCCAGATTCTTTGTGAGATCGTGTGTCGATTTCATGAGCATTGGTGGTTGTTTGGCGGAGATCGTGTGTCGATCTCGGAGCAGGTTGCTGTTTGTGGGATTGTGTGTTGATCTCAAAACGACATTTGAATTGCTCAAGGAATCAAATTTGATGGAGTAGATCATTTCGGAAACTCTCCTAGCATTTCACTTTGAGGTAAAGACTCTATCTTTATCTAGTTTTTTGATCTAACTCCGTTTATTTTCCGTATTGGTTTGAAGAACCTATTGAGAAGATGGCTGGAGGTAGTACATCTACGTTAAAATCTATGAATCCACATTCATTGAAGATTGATGTGGTGAAGTTTGATGGTAAGAACAACTTTGAATGTGGAGATGTGAAGTGAGGGATGCATTGATGGCATCAAACCTTGAAGACACTATACGGTTAGAGAAAAAACTCGAAGCTATTTCTGAAGAGGATTGGGATAAGATGAATCGAATGGCGTGTCATTTGATAAGGTCTTATTTGACACAAGATATCAAGTGTCATGTGTTATATGAAACGTCTGCAAGGCAGCTGTAGGAGATTCTAAAAAAGAAGTATATGATAAAAAGTATAGAGTCGCAGGTTCAATTAAAGAGTAGGCTTTATGGCTTCCAGTTGAAGAGAGAAATCTTCATTGATTAATACATGAATAACTACACCAAGTTTCTTACAGATTTATTTAATGTGAATGTGAAGATAGAAGAAGAAGATATGGCATTGATTCTACTGAATTCTCTTCCTGAAGAAGAGTATGAGACCTTCATCCTAACTTTGATCAATGGTAAACAAATACTTAACCACAGTGATATGTTGGCTGCTCTTGTAATTTATGAAGTAAGGAGGAAGGACAAGCAGTCTTTTTCCAATGGTTCATCAGCAGAGGCGTTGATGGTAAGAGGCAGAGGTTCCAATCAGAAAGGCAAAGACGAGCGTCAGAGATCAGAGTTTAGACCAGGGTTCAGAGATCGAAAGAAGAACCAGTGTGCCTTCTACAAAGAGATAGGGCACTGGAAGGTTGATTGTCCAAGGATCAAGGATAAGAGTAAGAAGAAGGAGACGAAGACCGAGGCAAATCTTACACAGGTGGTCAGTACTCAGTACTTCACAGGCAGATGGATCGGACTCAGGCTCATCGGTATTCTCTTTCTCTATTACTGCTCCTATTATGGCTACTCAGGAGACTCTAAGTGGATGTTAGACACTGGAGCTACCTATCATGTATGCCCAAACATGGATTGATTTTCTAGCTTTGAGAAGCTAGATGGATGTTCTGTTATCATGGGTGATGATCGTTCATGTAACATGGAAGGAATATGTACAGTTCAGATCAAGATGTTTGATGGGATGGTACGGGAACTGAAGAAAGTGAGGTATGTACCTCAAGTGAAAAAGAATCTTATCTCTCTTGGTGCCTTGGAAGCATTGGTGTTGGCCCAAAGGCCCATCACTCTAGTTTTGATAATAATTAACTCATGTAGTTATAGTACAAATGATCTTGTGTTTAATTAGTTTTAGATATTTGATCAAGATCTTAGTAGGTGTTTAGCTTCAACAAAGTATTCAAAGTCAAGTTTCAAAACTAGCATGTGTTAATTCAAGAGCTTGCACATCAAGATCGCATCAAGTGCTCAAGAGAAGTCTAGCTCATTAGATCAAAGTTTTGGATCAAGTCAAGAAAGAAGAAGAAGATTTTCAAGTGAAGATTTTCAAAAGACTTGTGTCATGGTTGTAAGTGTTAAGATTTATTTTTTAGATAACATGTAAAGGACAGATTAGTTGGTGGATTGCTCAAGTTCATACACACATACACACAAGATTTTTATGTATTTTCATAAGAGAGTTTTTGTTTTAGAAAATACCGGTTTGATTTATAAGCTTCAAAATATACATGTGTTTTATCAAAACTTATTTTAGAGCTTATTGTCAAAAACATAGATATTTCATCATATATATGTAGTGGATCATATCCATACACACTAAGCATCAAAAGTGTTTAAAATATCTTATTTTTGTATTTGGAGAAGTTTTGAAAAAATCGATTTTGAAAAATACAGATTTTTGTTTAACCTAAAATTTTTATATTACAAAAATAGTTCAAAATGTTTGTAATGTGTTTTGATTTTTAATCAAAATGTTTGTATATCAAATTATATTATGAACTATTTTTGTAGAATTTATGAGAATTTATGGGATTTTATTGAAGGTAAAAAGACCAAGTTTTAATCCCTGAAAATGTTGGATCAGGCTTTCTGTCGGTCGATCGGACGAACCGAGACAGAAGTCGGTCAACCGGTCTGGTCGACCAATGTGCACAAGCGTGCATAGCCACTTTGTTGGTGGGCCGGTCGACCGAGTCGATCGACCGCCAGAGAGCTTTGCTCTCTGGATCTGGCCCTGGTCGACCGGGCGGTCGACCGGCAAAGAGCTTCTACTCTCTGTATCCAGGCCTCAGTTGATCGGGCGGTCGACCGGTGGCACAACAGTCGAAAATTCAACCGTTGGCCGGTCGACTGGGCGGTCGACCGACAGCAGGATCTCCTGCTGAGTTGGCTACCAACGGCCATATTTTGGGAGCCTATAAATTGGGGTTCCCTTGGACTGTTTTCTATAAGATTTCAAGTGAGTTTTTAAGATAGTTTTTTCTACACTTCTAAGTGTTTATCTTCACTTTTTTTAGAGCTAAATACTTTCATATCAAAAGGAGAGTTTTTTCAAGAGTGTTTTATAAAAGAGATTTCTTGAGTTTTTCACCACAAATCCATCTTAGTTTTTCTCACACATACCTGAGCTTTCCATTGCTATATCAATCCTATAGGAGAGTTATTGTGAGAGTGGTTTTAGGTGATCAAAGTGTTGAGATCACCAAAGTGTTCTTTTTTGTATTTGAGGAGGCAGACTTGCGGGTTCGCGTTGTTTCGAGTTCTTGTGGGAGCTCAGTGTAGAGGTGTGGCCTCGGAAGCTAGTGTGCTTGCGTGCGTTGTTCTTGCGGGAATAAGAGAGGGACTAGTGAGTCCAAGGAGTCCTAGTGTGAACTCGTTGTAGGTGTTGCGGCACCGAGTGATCCAGTGGGATCATTTATAGTGGAAATCCTTCATAGTGTTGAAGGCGGGGACGTAGAGCAAGGGAGCTCGAACCTCGAAACAAATCTCCCGTGTTTACGATTGCTCTCTCTATCTCTCACTTGTGTTTATATCTTGTATGCTTACATTGCTTATCTCTTTATATGCTTGATATATCTTGTGCTTAAATTGTTATATGCTTGAGATTATTTGCTCACACTTATATTCAACCAAGAGAGCCATAGCGGCACTTCAACTCTTATCTAGAGGAATCTTGAGGAGATAGTCCAGAGTCCTTCTCCGGGAATTCGGCTACACTCTTGTGTTATACTTGGTGTGTTTAGCTTAATAGTTTTTAGTTTGCATAAAGAATTTTAATTCCGCCTTAATTCGTCATTAGATTAGCTAGTCACCTATTCACCCCCCTCTAGGTGATTTCAATTGGTATCAGAGCTTGGTTGTAGCACCCCGTTCCCGGGATACGTACCCAGATACGTGTCCCGACTTTTTCAACGTATTGTTCAATTTTCTTCCAGTATTTGCTTTTGAGTTGTGATTACTTATATTATTGTGTATCGGATCTGGATTCTCAGATCTAGAGTAAGCCCTGACCCGGACCAGGAGCCTATGCCAGCCTGTAGCCTGATTTGACCTTTCTGGCAGTCCGATTTGACTGATTTTAGTTTCAGACACTGTTTTCTAATATTTTAGATTTTTCAAGATTTTTGGGAATTTTTCAGAATTTTTCTGCAAAATCTCGAAAACCGGTGTCCGCCGGCGTCGCTAACCAATTCCCGGATTTTTAATTTTCAAACGGAATTGAATTTACAAAAACAGTTTCCACATTACTTCTTAAATTTCATTTTCTATCTAAAAAATTTTTTGGGATTTTTCAGAATTTATCAAAATTTCACCGATTCTGGTGTCGGCCGGTGTCGCCGGAAGATTTCAAGATTTTTAATTTAAAAATTACATTGAATTTCTCGAATCTGATTTCACCAAGAATTTAAAAATAATATTTTCTATTTTTTGAGAATTTTTCTGAATGTTTCTGAAACAGTCAAATTTTTGCCCTATTAAATAATAATATTATTTATCGACAAATTCTTTTCTTACTTTTTCCTTGTCTACTCCCCTACTTTATACTCCCAGATATTTTAATAAATTAATAATTTAATAATAGAATTTTTTTACTATTTTCTTTTCCTTTTCCTTATTTTTTCCCTTTTCCCTTATTTTCTTTGCTTTTCTTTCTTTTCTTTTTCCCCTTTGACTTTTTCCCCCCTCCCCTGCAACCGCTGCCTGCCATAGCCACCCGCAGCCTGCAGCAGCAGCCAAGGCCTGATGGGTTGCTGCTGCAGCAGCCCCTCTCCCCCCCCCCATTTCTCCTCTTTTCTAATAAATACTCCCTCCCTCCTTCTCCTTCTCATTTCTATTTTCAATTTTAACCTCCTTCAACCAAAACAAAACCCACTCCTTCAACCAACCGTTCCCTCTTCATCACCGCAGCCTCCACCACCGGAGCCACCACCGCCGGCTGCCCCTAGGCCGGCCATCCTCTCCCCCACACCCCCTCTCCACTCCACCACCTCCTTCAACCTCCAACAACCCCCCACCACCTCCAATTTCCCCAAAACCCATCACCACCACCTCCCTTCCTCCTCCAAAATTCATCACCACCTCCATCAAATTCACCACTCCAACCACCCCATCACCTCCTCTGCCTCCTCCTCTAACTCCCCACCACCTCCAACAACTACCACAACCACCATAACCACCACCACCATCAACCACTACCAACACCACCTCCTTCAACAACAACAACACCACCACCAAACCAAACAAACTCCACCACCCCATCCTCCCGGGGGCGGCCGTTTGCGGGCCTCCTCGGCGGCACCGTCGGCGCCGCCCAAGCCGCCGGCCACCTCCCATCTCCCATCTCTTTTCTTCTTTCTTTCTTTCTTTCTTTTCTTTTCTTCTTTCTTTTATTCTTTCCTAGTATAACTATTTCACTTTCCCTAAATACCCCCTCCTCAACCCCTTATTTACTTCCCTATATTTACAATCATACGCCTTCCTTTTTAATTCCTATTCCTTTTCTAAAAATAACCCTATACTCTCTCTACTCCTCTCTCTTTCCTCTCATTCCCTTTCTAATATATTATAATATTTATATATATTTATATTTATATATTTCATTATATATATGGGCTAGTGGCTTGCTCCCACGGATTAGCGGATTTCTCGTACTTTTCTCGGTATTTTCATTCCGGTGTTATGCGAGTACATTTCTTACTTTATTACCATCATTTTATGTTTAATAATTATTATCTTGCTTTTAATATACGATGTCTCTTTATGCAAGTTGGTATATGTTATATAAATGATTTCTAAAATTATCATGTTTTATAAATAGCTTCCGGCCATTATTATACCTTGTCAAACCGGTATTATACCGGGTATGCCTAGATCTGCTCCCGCTTTACTCGGCTTCACATAGCTAATTAAAAGATAAATTTATTATTATTATAAAAATGATTGTGAAGAGTTTGAACTGTTTATGCCGTTCTCCTGTACCATGTTACGTGACCGATTGACACTTAGTATTTGATGTTGCGACTCTCACCGATATATTAGTTACCTGACCCTGATATGTATACACCGGTACTTGCCATGCTTTTTATTTGATATCTGATACCGGTACTTATCATGCTATACTTATTATTTGATATTTGATACGGTACTTGTCATGCTAGACTTATCACTTGATATCCGACACCGGTACATGGCCATGCTATACTTAACACTTGATATCCGACACCGGTACATGCCATGCTATACTTAACACTTGATATCTGATACCGTTACTTGCCATGCTTATCACTTGATATCGACACCGGTACTTGCCATGCTATACTTATTGATTGATATCTGATACCGGTACTTGCCATGCTATACTTATTACTTGATATCTGACACCGGTACTTGCCATGCTATACTTATCGCGTGATATCTGACACCTGATATAATAACACTTGACACTTGACCTGATATTGTGGCACCTGTATTATATTGCATTTTCATGACTCTTATTTTTACGGGGACTTGGCATGATTATTATACTGTTACCAGATATTTGGTACTCCTGTACTCCTGAACTCCTGTATTCCTGAACCCCCTGAAAAAGGGTGACTCCTGATATTATACTCCTGTTAATTCCCATAGTTGGATAATCATGGTTATACTGTATATACTTGTGGATATTATTTGGGCAATTTATATGTATAAAAAAAAAAACTCAACTTACACTGGGGTGGGGGAAACTGATGGAAACTGGTATAATGTCATATTTATAATGGCGATATTTCTGAAGTGTCGTGTGGGGTGCGTAATGATAAGTCGCCGGAAGCAGTAGCCTGAATCTGAAGTGTCGTGTGGGGCGCGTAATAATAAGTCCCTGAAAGCAGTAGCCTGTACTCCTGAGCTAGGACCCACTATAAATATAAGCCATCAGATTTATCAGTTTTCAAATAATAACTCGTCTTATTCATAAGTGGATGTATGTGTGTCGGTAACACATACAAAAGCATATGAATTAGATGAATGATATAAAACAACCAAATAGTAATAAGGTTAGGAACGTGTGATATTTGATCTCTCCTTTGTTCGGGTCTTGGTACTCACATATCAGACCCGGGTAAGTTCTACAGAGTGCGAACTCTAGTATGGACTATCGGTTATGTGAGGCGCTGGTAGGCAGGCGATTGAAATATCAAACGGTACTGATTATTATTAGATAAATTAAAATGCAACACATTTATATTCCAGTTATAGTGTTATGCCCTGAGTTGACACCCTGCCTTATGACATATGATTTATGTGACACATGATGATTACTCCAGACACACTATAGTTCTGTTACTCTTAGGGCAACTCAAGTTGTATAAACTCAGACGATGGTGACATGAGATATGTGGTATATAGATGAGGGGGTCCTTGTTTGGATTATCCCCTTAACGTATCTGTCCCGTGGATCCATAATCTGAGATTGTACAACTAGTTTTGTCCATACTTATATTTTTTACATGTTTAACTTATTTACCGCATGTTTATATGTACCTATATTCTTTATACTGTCTTCTATGCATGTTTTCAGTTTCAGATTCATCGATATACATGATTTACTGTCATTCTTTTAATTTACCTTATGTTATTTGTTATTACTTGTACCTGCATACTTGGACCGCATCACTTGATCATGCACACGTGTACCTGTTATGCATGCCATTTGACTTTATATATGTACTCGCAGGGTTGCGTCTGACAACCCTGAATTCTCATGTCCAGATCCTAGAGACCGGACCTTGGTGACCTTACTGTAACTGATCAGAGTGCGCAGCGGATCCTTCCGTGACGATCGGAGTGCAGCAGAAGCTTGAATCATCGCCTCAGCTCTTCCTCCCAGTTCCTCTCCTGTTTGGTTCTCGAGACCTCTCTAGCTGCTCGTGAGCATCTCTCATCTTTGTATATCTCTTCATGTATTGTACTTTTATATTTTCTGGTGATGTAATATTCCTGTAATATTGTATCACTCTTTGTGATAACCATGTACTTATACTTTTCTGTTGGAATGTATATTATTACCGTGCTTCCGCACTCTGATTCTTATCTGTACTGATGCTTAGTGTATATACGTAAGGGTATTTTCGTCCTGCGTATATACGTCGCAGTGGCGTCACCGTACCCGCCGGATCGGGCGTCATAGGAGGTATCAGAGCCTAGGTTCTAACATCCTCAGTATAACCAGTTGGCAGATTAACGATGTATTAATCTGTAGCTGGAGAGCATGAGTCTTGAATATACATTTCAATCGCAAGTACGGTGTTATCTTTTCCTTCCTCACAATCTTTCCTTAGATCTTGAGACCCTTCTATCTTTTCAGCTTCTTCCCGTCATCTCTTCAACCAACTCAGATATATGTCTTGAGTCTGTAATCTCCCTTATCCTTTTAACTTTATCATATTATCATCGTTGACTGTAATCTCTTCCATGTTCATCTCCCTCCTTATAGAAATTTCGAGGACGAAATTTTTGTTAGGTGGGTAGATTGCAGCACCCCGTTCCCGGGATACGTACTCAGATACGTGTCCCGACTTTTTCGATCGTATTGTTCAATTTTCTTCCAGTATTTGCTTTTGAGTTGTGATTACTTATATTATTGTGTATCGGATCTGGATTCTCAGATCTAGAGTGAGCCCTGACCCGGACCAGGAACCTGATGCCAGCCTGTAACCCGATTTGACCTTTCTGGTGGTCCAATTTGACCAATTTCAGTTTCAGACACTGTTTTCTAATATTTTAGATTTTTCATGATTTTCGGGAATTTTTCAGAATTTTTCTACAAAATCTCCAAAACCGGTGTTGGCCAACGTCGCTGACCGATTCCCAGATTTTTTTAATTTTCAAACGGGATTGAATTTTCAAAAACAGCTTTCATATTACTTCTTGGATTTTCATTTTCTATTTAAAACTATTTTTTAGAATTTTTCAGAATTTATCAAAATTTCACCGATTCTGGTATCGGCCGGTATCTCCAGAAGATTCCAGGATTTTTAATTTAAAAATTACATTGAATTTCTCAAATTCGATTTCATTAGGCATCTTAAAATAATATTTCCTATGTTTGAGAATTTTTTGTAATGTTTCTGAAACAGTCAAATTTTCGCCCTATTTAAATAATAATATTATTTACCGACAAATTCTTTTCTTACTTTTTCCTTGTCTACTCTCCTATTTTATACTCTCAGATATTTTAATAAATTAATAATTTAATAATAGAATTTTTTACTATTTTCTTTTCTTTTCCTTATTTTTTCCCTTTCCCTTATTTTCTTTCCTTTTCTTTCTTTTCTTTTTCCCCTTTGACTTTCCCCCCTCCCCTGCAACCGCCGCCTGCCATAGTCACCCGCTGCCTGCAGTAACAACCAAGGCCTGATGGGCTGCTGCTGCAGTAGCCCCTCTCCCCCTATTTCTCCTCTTTTCTAATAAATACTCCCTCCCTCCTTCTCCTTTTCATTTATATTTTCAATTTTAACCTCCTTCAACCAAAACAAAACCCACTCCTTCAACCAACCGTGCGCTCTTCATCACCGTCGCCTCCACCACCGGAGCCGCAGCCGCCGGCCACCCATAGGCCGGCCATCCTCTCCCCCACACCCCCTCTCCACTCTACCACCTCCTTCAACCTCCAAAACCCCCCACCACCTTCAATTTCACTAAAACCCATCACCACCACCTCCCTTCCTCCTCCAAAATTCATAACCACCTCCATCAAATTCACCACTCCAACCACCCCATCACCTCCTCCTCCGCCTCCTCTAACTCCCCACCACCTCCAACAACCACCACAACCACCATAACCACCACCACCATCAATCACCACCAACACCACCTCCTTCAACAACAACACCACCACCACCAAACCAAACAAACTCCACCACCCCATCCTCTCCGGGGGTCGGCCGTGCGCGCGCCTCCCCGGCGGCGCCGCCGGCGCCGCCTAGGCCGCCGGCCACCTCCCACCTCCTATCTCCCATCTCTTTTCTACTTTCTTTCTTTCTTTCTTTTCTTTTCTTCTTTCTTTTATTCTTTCCTAATATAACTACTTTTCACTTTCCCTAAATACCCCCTCCTCAACCCCTTATTTACTTTCCCATATTTACAACCATACCCCTCCCCTTTTAATTCTTATTCCTTTTCTAAAAATAACCCTATACTCTCTCTACTCCTCTCTCATTCCCTTTCTAATATATTTATAATATTTATATTTATTTATATTTATATATTTTATTATATATATATGGGCTAGTGGCTTGCTCGCACGGATTAGTGGATTTCTCGGACTTTTCTCGGTATTTTCATTCTGGTGTTAGGCGAGTACATTTCTTACTTTATTACCATCATTTCATATTTAATAATTATTATCTTGCTTTTAATATACGATGTCTTTTTATGCAAGTTGGTATATATTATATAAATGATTTCTAAAATTATCATGTTTTATAAATAGCTTTCGGCCATTATTATACCTTGTCAAACCGGTATTATACCGGGTATGCCTTGAAATACACCTAGAGGGGGGTGAATAGGTGTAATTGCTAATCTAATGATCTTTTTAAACTTATGAAATGAGTGTGCAACAATCTCTCAAAAACACGACTAAGAGCCGAATACCCCTTGCGAGGTTCTGAACTCCTTCCTCCCAATTCCCCTTAAATGGGTTAGAGGTGCGCAATGCAACCGTGTTGTATTGAGGTGTGATTGATCAATGCCAAGTATGATGATGAAAATGAAAGGCTCACAATGTAACACAATAAGTATAGCAACACAAGATTCCACAAGTAGAGGGTTAGTGACTCAAGCAAATAATTCAAGGCAATATAACACAAGAGAAATTGAAAGCAAGAAGAACGCAAAGGCAATCGCAAACAAGGATGATTTGTTTCGAGGTTCGAGCCCGTTGCTCTAGTCCCCGCCTTCACCTCCGTGAAGGGTTTCCACTATCCCCTTAGGATCCCGTACAAGTTAGGCCTCCAAAGACCTCAAGCCCGTAGCTTCACCTTACAAAGAAACTCCACCGAGGAGCTTGTCTCCACAAGAACAAGGATTACAAATAGTGATCTTTAACTAGACCACAACACTCTTTTACAAACACTCTCACTCTTTTACAACTTCACTTATAGAAAGAATATGAAATTTTTGGCTCTATGAAGTGTGGTGAGAAAAGCTTCAGTTGTAGAGTGATATTAGAGATCAAACAACAACTGAAAAACCAATTTGAAAGAATGGAAATGAAGGCTTTAAACTATTTTTCTCTTTCACTTGAAAACAATGAAAACTTGTATTTTTCTTTGGTAAATAACTAAGGCCTATTCCCCACTATTTATAGGGAGAGAATAGGTTAAAAACTCTGATTTTCCAGCTAATTTGATCAGAAAAAGAGTCCCAACAACTCCTAAAAACTCTGTAAAAGAGAAAACCAAAAACAGATTTTCAGAAACTCTAAAAGAGGAAAGAGCCGTTATGGCCTGTTGCAGGCCTACCGGTCGACTGCCGGTCGACCGGGTCCCTGCTGACAAAAGAGCCGTTGGGGCTCCGGTCGACTGCCAGTCGACCGATCTCAATTAGGAAACACAGTTTCCTTCTATCGGTCGACCGACCCAGTCGACCGAAAAGATACAGAGAGCAACCATCTATTTTCGGTCGACCGGTCAGTTGGTCCGGTCGACCGACAGACATGCACAACCTGTGCATGTCCGGACACAGCAGCCGGTCGACTGCCGGTCGACCGGTCTGCCTGAAACAGGATTTTCTGGGCAGATTTTTGAGATAGAAAATTTTGTAAAAATTCTTTTTAAAAAATCTGAAGCTAAGTGTTATGCAGAAAATAGTTTATATCATGTTTTAAACAAGTTTTTGAAGATATAAAGCTTTGAGTACATGTATGTATAAACTAAGGCATAAACTTAGAAATAAACATTTTCAAAAACAAAGGAAACATACAAAACAAATGTGTGTGCAAATCCTAGAGCCAAATTTCACATATTCAATCTTTAACAAACTAAACTTACAAACTTCTAGGTCTTCAAGACTTCAAGATGGGCTATCTTCACTTGATCTTCAATATTGTACTTTGAGCCCAATTTGACTTGTCTTGAGTCCAATGTACCTTCCTTTAGGGAAGAATTCATCTCTTTAATATATAAACCTGAAACACACTTAAACAACAATTTATATTAGTACAAATAACTAATATGTTTTGTAATCATCAAAATACACTAAACATGGGTTGATTGTAACCTTGGGCCAACAATCTCCCCCTTTTTGATGATGACAAAACATATGAGTTATTAAACAAATAAAAGAGGAAAGAGCTTGGAAAGTTCCCCCTTAAACAATGCTATGTATTTAACATGAATATGAACAACTATGTAAGCATACATAAAGCATTGAAAAATAAAAATATCATCACCAAAAATAAACTATCATAAGGAATAACAAAATTTAAAACAAACAACATATATTTTTCTCCATATATTTTTAAAACAAACAACATATATTTTCTCCATATATTTTCTCCCCCTTTTTGTCATACATCAAAAAGGGTTAAAAAAATTTTAAGACAAAACAAAACAAACATATTAGAAACCAAAACAAAACAAACTAAGATATTTTAAGTATCAATCTTACATACATTCAATTCACCACAAATAAATGAAAATCTTGCATAATCTAAAGGTTTTGTGAAAATATCTGCAAGTTGAAAATCTGTGGAAACAAAATCGATATCAATGTCACCTTTTTCAAAGTGATCTCTAAGAAAATGATATCTAATGTCTATATGTTTGGTTTTACTATGTTGATTAGCATTTTTGGTCATGTGAATAGCACTAGTATTATCACAATAAATCTTAACATGATCAAAATGTAAATCAAAATCGAGAAGAGTATGTTTCATCCAGAGTACTTGTGCACAACAAGCTCCGGCTGCTACATACTCCGCCTCGGCGGTTGAAAGGGCTACACTATTTTGCTTCTTGGAAGACCAAGACACAAGACAATTGCCCAAGAATTGGCAAGTGCCACTTGTGCTCTTCCTATCTACCCTACAACCGGCATAGTCGGCATCCGAATAACTAGTCATGGTAAATTGGTTAGTTTTCGGATACCACAAACCTAAATCAATTGTGCCCCTAAGATACCTAATTATGCGTTTTACCGCTATTAAGTGTGATTCCTTAGGACATGATTGAAAACGTGCACATAAACATACGGAAAACATTATATCCGGCCTACTAGCCGTAAGATAGAGTAAACTACCAATCATGCTACGAAATAATTTGATGTCTACTTCCTTACCTTGTTCGTCCTTGTCAAGTTTCGTAGTGGTTGCCATGGGAGTCTTTGCTACTTTGGATCCTTCAAGCCCGAACCTCTTGATGAGTTCTTTGGTGTACTTGGCTTGGTTGATGAATGTCCCATCACTACGTTGCTTGATTTGAAGTCCAAGGAAGAAGTTGAGCTCCCCCATCATAGACATCTCGAATTCCTTTTTCATGCATGACTCAAAATTCTTGCAAAGTGAAACATTAGTAGATCCAAAAATAATGTCATCAACATAATTTGAACTATGAGGATATCTTGATCTATATGTTTGGTAAATAATGTTTTATCAACTTTTCCTTTCTTAAAATCATTTGAAAGCAAAAATGAAGACAATCTTTCATACCAAGCCCTAGGGGCTTGTTTCAAACCATATAGTTCTTTATCTAATTTATAAACATAATTAGAGTGTGTAGGATCAACAAACCCGGGGGTTGTTCAACATACACCTCCTCATCAATATAACCATTAAGAAAAGCACTCTTTACATCCATTTGAAATAACTTAAAATCTTTAAATGAGGCATATGCTAAGGTCATCCGTATGGCTTCGAGCCGTGCTACGGGTGCAAAGGTTTCTTCAAAATCGATTCCCTCGATTTGAGTGTAACCTTGGGCAACTAACCTAGCCTTGTTTCTAACTACATTACCCGATTCATCCAACTTGTTCTTAAAGATCCATTTAGTACCAATAGTTGGTCTATCTTGGGGCCTAGGAACAAGATGCCATACTTGGTTGCGCTCAAATTGATTGAGCTCCTCTTGCATAGCAAGCAACCAATATGAATCGGCCTCGGCCTCGAGGACATTTTTAGGTTCTATGTGTGAAATAAAAGCAAAATTACCACAAAAATCTTGAATCTTAGAGCGAGTGGTTACCCCTTTTGATACTTCACCTATGACGAGGTCCTTGGGATGATGAGGATTGAATCTCCAATCCTTTGGTAGTGGTTGAGAGGCTCCTCTTCATTTGCTTGATGTTCATTTCCTTGAGCCTCTTCCACTTTGGCTTCACTTCCATCATCATCCTTTGGCTTGTCTCCCATGGTAGAAGCATCCTCCAAGGTCACTTTCTCCAACCCTTCATCTAAAGCATCAATTTCTACACAATTCTTAACAAACTTGTTAGATTCCTCAAATTTAACATGAATAGATTCCTCAATAGTCAAAGTTGACCTATTGAAGACTCTATAAGCCTTACTAGTATTTGAGTAACCTACAAAAATAGCCTCATATGATCTAGCATCAAATTTTCCCAAATTAATATTTGTATTTAAAACAAAACATTTGCAACCAAACACTTTGAAATAAGAAACATTAGGTTTTCTAGAAAAATACATCTCATAAGAAGTCTTAGTAGTATTTTTACATAGGAAAACACGATTTGCAATGTAACATGAAGTATGAACGGCCTCGGCCCACAAATAATGTGGTAGACCATATTCATTTAACATTGTCCTAGCCATCTCTTGTAAAGTACGATTTTTCCGCTCAACTACTCCATTTTGTTGTGGAGTTCTAGGACAAGAAAGTTCATGTTTTATTCCATGTTCCTCACAAAAAGTGGTAAAGGGAAGGTTAATGAACTCACCTCCTCTATCACTTCTTATTTTAATTATTGAGGAGTCATTTTCCTTTTCAACTCTTTTCTTAAAGGCTTGAAAATGTGAAAAGGTTTGACTTTTATGTTCAAGAAAATAAACTCAAGTAAAACGCGAAAAATCATCTACTAAAACATAAGCAAATCTACTCCCACTTAAACTTTTGGTTTGTGTAGGGCCAAATAAATCCATGTGGATTAGCTCCAATGGACGTGATGACATGATATCCTTAATTGATTTGAATGAGGACTTAGTTTGTTTCCCAAATTGACATGCGTCACAAACTCGGTCCTTTTCAAAGTTCAATGAAGGAATACCCTTCACCATTTCCTTAGAGTTAAGCCTAGAAATATGGTCAAATGAAACGTGGCCTAATCTCCTATGCCATAACCAAGAGTCGTCATCGAGGGCTTTTAAACATGTTATATTACAAGACATATTTAGCATATCTATCATATATACATTACTTTCACGAAAACCGGAAAATACACAAACATTAGAATTTTTGTCAACTATTTTACAAGCAATATCATCAAAAATAACATTAAATCCTTTATCACATAATTGACTAATGCTCAAGAGATTATGCTTGAGCCCGTCTACTAAAACTACATTTTCAATTAAAGGAGAAGTGCCAAGCTTTACATTACCAATACCAATGATTTTACCCTTGGCGTCATCTCCGAAGGTGACGGTGCCACCTTCATGATATCTTGATAGGGTTGCAAAGTTGTTGATGTCCCAAGTCATGTGCCTTGAGCAACCGCTATCAAGATACCATAAACCTCTACGTCGTTGGGCTTTGGAAAGTACCTACATCATTTAAAACAATTGTTGACTTTGGTACCCAAACTTTCTTGGGTCCTTGAAAGTTAGTGTTACGAACCCAAACATTATGAGATGATGCACTTAGTCTATCATAGCAAAAATTAGCTAAGTGTCCTTTCCGTCCACAATGTGAACATGTGTACACTTTTCTATACATAAATGCATGGTGTGTATGTGAAGTGTGAGCATGCTTTGGGGGTTTACCATGATGCATAGGTTGTGTAGCATGTACATGAGCATGAGCATGAGCATGATGAACATTTTTCTTAGGAGCTTGTTTCTTAGGAAGCATATTCTCCATCTTCTTCTTATCAAACTCACTACACTTTTTCAAAACAACATCTAATGAGTCTAATCTTTCCTTAAGCATGGCAATCTCATTAGAATCTACAAATGGGGTCTTTCCTTTACAAGCAATCTTATATTTTTCAAAATCATTTTTAGTGGAAACTAAAGAAGAATGCAAGTCATTATTTTCTTTAGAAAGATTTAACACTTGAATACTCAAAGATTCATTATCCTTTTTCATTTTCAAGTACTTTTTCTTCATGAAGTCATAATTTTGAGAAAGTTCTATAAATGCTTCACTTAACTCATCCATGGATAAATCTTCATCAAAAGGAGTTGATGGGGTTACCTTGCTTGTGCTCTCATTTGCCATGAAGCACATATTGGCGGTGTCGATCTCCTCCTCGGATTCACTTTCGTCATCCCATGTTGCTTTCATAGCCTTCTTCTTGTATGGCTTCTTGGATGAAGATGGCTTTACTTGGTCCGGACACTCCGCTACAATGTGTCCCGGCTTTTGGCAATTAAAGCAAATGATCTTCCTTTCTTCCTTGCCTCCTTGCCATCTCCTCCTTCCTTGGAACTTTGCCTTGTTGTACATCCTCCGGACATTTTTGACTAGAAGTGAGAGCTCCTCGTCATCTTCTTCTTCGTCATCTTCGTCGGAGTAGGTAGCATGACTTTTGAAGGCAATAGTCTTCTTCTTGGAGGGTGCCATGTCCTCCCTTGCCTTCCTCTCCATCTCATGGGTTTTTAAATTCCCAATGAGTCCGATGAGCTCAATCTCATCTTTATCATTGAGTTCCTTCAATGTTGTAGCTTTCACTTCCCATGATGGAGGAAGAGCCCGGATGATCTTTCTCACCCTTTGGTCGTTGTTGATGTCTTCACCTAGAGAAGAAAGCCCATTAGTAATCTTAGTAAATTTAGTGACCATATCATCTATGGTTTCATGTTCTTGCATGCTAAAATTTTCATATTGGGACCGAAGAAGGTCTATCTTGGCCCTCTTCACTTGTGATGTCCCCTCATGTGTTACTAGCAAATGGGTCCAAATCTCATAGGCGGATTTGCAATGGATGACTCTAGCTATGTCATCATCATTGAGGGCTTGTAGGAGTGCATAATGAGCCCTAGCATTGGCATCAAACTCCTTGGTCTCAATTTCGGACCAAGTAGATTCATCACCGGAGGGTACACTAAAGGACTTAGTCACGGCCTTTGCAACTCGGCTACCTAGAGATTGCAAAAACACGGTCATCTTAACCTTCCATATGGGAAAGTTAAGTCCATCAAACTTAGGGGGTGTCTTAATACCATCGGCCATGTTTACTATGTGGAAATGAATGAAATGATTAGCAATATGAGGATCTCTCTAAGGTTGTTAAGCCAAATCCTAGAGTCCAAGCTCTGATACCAATTGAAATACACCTAGAGGGGGGGTGAATAGGTGTAATTGCTAATCTAATGATCTTTTTAAACTTATGAAATGAGTGATGCAACAATCTCTCAAAAACACGACTAAGAGTCGAATACCCCTTGCGAGGTTCTGAACTCCTTCCTCCCAATTCCCCTTAAATGGGTTAGAGGTGCGCAATGCAACCGTGTTGTATTGAGGTGTGATTGATCAATGCCAAGTATGATGATGAAAATGAAAGGCTCACAATGTAACACAATAAGTATAGCAACACAAGATTCCACAAGTAGAGGGTTAGTGACTCAAGCAAATAATTCAAGGCAATATAACACAAGAGAAATTGAAAGCAAGAAGAACGCAAAGGCAATCGCAAACAAGGATGATTTGTTTCGAGGTTCGAGCCCGTTGCTCTAGTCCCCGCCTTCACCTCCGTGAAGGGTTTCCACTATCCCCTTAGGATCCCGTACAAGTTAGGCCTCCAAAGACCTCAAGCCCGTAGCTTCACCTTACAAAGAAACTCCACCGAGGAGCTTGTCTCCACAAGAACAAGGATTACAAATAGTGATCTTTAACTAGACCACAACACTCTTTTACAAACACTCTCACTCTTTTACAACTTCACTTATAGAAAGAATATGAAATTTTTGGCTCTATGAAGTGTGGTGAGAAAAGCTTCAGTTGTAGAGTGATATTAGAGATCAAACAACAACTGAAAAACCAATTTGAAAGAATGGAAATGAAGGCTTTAAACTATTTTTCTCTTTCACTTGAAAACAATGAAAACTTGTATTTTTCTTTGGTAAATAACTAAGGCCTATTCCCCACTATTTATAGGGAGAGAATAGGTTAAAAACTCTGATTTTTCCAGCTAATTTGATCAGAAAAAGAGTCCCAACAACTCCTAAAAACTCTGTAAAAGAGAAAACCAAAAACAGATTTTCAGAAACTCTAAAAGAGGAAAGAGCCGTTATGGCCTGTTGCAGGCCTACCGGTCGACTGCCGGTCGACCGGGTCCCTGCTGACAAAAGAGCCGTTGGGGCTCCGGTCGACTGCCAGTCGACCGATCTCAATTAGGAAACACAGTTTCCTTCTATCGGTCGACCGACCCAGTCGACCGAAAAGATACAGAGAGCAACCATCTATTTTCGGTCGACCGGTCAGTTGGTCCGGTCGACCGACAGACATGCACAACCTGTGCATGTCCGGACACAGCAGCCGGTCGACTGCCGGTCGACCGGTCTGCCTGAAACAGGATTTTTCTGGGCAGATTTTTGAGATAGAAAATTTTGTAAAAATTCTTTTTAAAAAATCTGAAGCTAAGTGTTATGCAGAAAATAGTTTATATCATGTTTTAAACAAGTTTTTGAAGATATAAAGCTTTGAGTACATGTATGTATAAACTAAGGCATAAACTTAGAAATAAACATTTTCAAAAACAAAGGAAACATATAAAACAAATGTGTGTGCAAATCCTAGAGCCAAATTTCACATATTCAATCTTTAACAAACTAAACTTACAAACTTCTAGGTCTTCAAGACTTCAAGATGGGCTATCTTCACTTGATCTTCAATATTGTACTTTGAGCCCAATTTGACTTGTCTTGAGTCCAATGTACCTTCCTTTAGGGAAGAATTCATCTCTTTAATATATAAACCTGAAACACACTTAAACAACAATTTATATTAGTACAAATAACTAATATGTTTTGTAATCATCAAAATACACTAAACATGGGTTGATTGTAACCTTGGGCCAATAATCTCCCCTTTTGATGATGACAAAACATATGAGTTATTAAACAAATAAAAGAGGAAAGAGCTTGGAAAGTTCCCCCTTAAACAATGCTATGTATTTAACATGAATATGAACAACTATGTAAGCATACATAAAGCATTGAAAAATAAAAATATCATCACCAAAAATAAACTATCATAAGGAATAACAAAATTTAAAACAAACAACATATATTTCTCCATATATTTTTTAATGGATATGATATATGTAATGTGTTGCGTCTGACAATCCTGAATTCTCATGTCCAGATCTAGAGACCGGACCTTGGGGACTGTAACGCCCCAATTCCACGAATACGGGGACGTCACTGCGACGTATATACGTAGGTCAGAAAGTGCCCCCACGTATATACGCTAAGCATAAAAGTACAACAAGAAATCAGAGTACAACACAAAGCGTGGTATACATACTTATGCCAACTCAAAAGTACATACACAAAGCTATCCCAGGATATGATAAAATATTACACATTACATGTATCTTTTATCATAAACAAGTCCAAAAGTAAAATATACAAGATAACTCAAAATGCTCACGAGTAGGATGAAGATCCCGTGAGTCAAGGGAGAAGTCTGGCACAAAAGGGCTGGAGCTAGGCTGCCTGCTCACTAAGGAAAGCTCGATCTACTGTGGACAGCTCCACTTCGATCCAAGCTTCAACCTGAACATACAAATCCAAGGGAGTCAGGACCTCCCAACAATGGACAGGCTACATGCCAAGTGGCAAGGAGATAAGAATAGGGGGTTAGAACACAAGTGTAATACACAAGGACCGGTATAACGTAATCATAAAACAGGAAATACAAGTTAAAGTTGATTTCGAGCAAAAGTGATTGTATGCGCTTAAGTCACGGTCCCATGAGACTAGTACATCGAAGGAATAATCCAAACAAGGAAACCCTCATCTATATACCGTTATCTCATGCCACAGAAATCCAAGCGTATAAAATCAGAGTTGCAAATCATATGAAAGTCAAACAGGAATATATAACAAGAATACTAAGAATCATAACTGGAAATATAACTGGAATAACGGAAATCATAATAAGAGTCACAACTGGAAACATAATCTAGAATCATGATTGGAATCATAACAAGAAACATGAATCATAACCGGAATATCAAGAATCATAACAAGATCCATAACGGGTGTCACTTATTATTATTACTCGTCTAACCCATATATCTAGGTATGTGTCTCGGTATATATCCCAACTCACATACATCCATATATAAGCTATCCGAGGATTGTTACCGGAAGTAGATGGAGAACTGATAACACTTCTTATAGTAGTTTCCATACACCTGGAACCAGTTTGGAGGCCCAACGTCCCCCTAACACTTGTCTTCTGTGGGCCCAAAGTCCCACTAACACTTGTCGTCAATATTTTAGTCCATTACTATAAGCAAGGTATCATTCCGGCATCCATCACTTCCTCCCCTTCCCCGTACAAGTTGTAGCTTATTACATAATTATCAAATTACGGGAATAACTGGACATAACAAGAATAGCCCAACAGATTCAAGAGGTGGCCCCCACAGATTCAAGAGGTGGCCCCCACCGTGTGGTGTGGCACTTTGTTCCATGTGGCACTTTGTTCTGAGGGATGGATTCTAGAGGTGGCCCCCACCGTGTGGTGTGGCACTTAGTTCCATAATAACAAGACAGGATTCCCGTAAACATAATAATTACAAAGTCAAGTGTATCATGCTTGGTTTTAAAAGATAGCATGACAAGGTGGTGATATTTAACAATCAAGCAATCAATCATAACAAGAGATTGGTGATAGTCCGGGTAAGTCATAACATAACAAGAGGGTCTAGCAAGTCAGGTGATATACATGTGTTAAATGGAAGCATGAAACTAACAAGTCTGACATGGCAAGTAGAAACATAGAAGCAACTCAGAGTTCAACGACCACGAAGGGTTTGCCACGCATGGTATACGATAAAGGAGTAAGAATATCACAGGCATGGTGCAAGTGTAAGAATGAAACAAGCAGTTGCATGGCAATACATAAACATAGAAATATGAAGTGACTAGAGGTGATATACATCAAATAAAGAGTCGTGAAGTACAAGATACAAATACATGAACCAAGTATAAGATCTAAAGTTAAGGAGGTAAACAACTATAACAGACAGCTAAGATTAGTCGACTAGGGTCAAGGGAGTAGTCGACTAATAGAGAGGTTAGTCGACTAACAGTCTGGTATAGTCAACTAAAACTGTGCACCAGAGAGTTGGGTTTCTGATTCAGGAAGAGTTAGTCGACTAGGGTCATAGGGGTAGTCGACTAACAGACATGACAAGTCGACTGATAGTTAGGCTAAGTCGACTAATACTGTGATACAGAGAGTTAAGGTTTTGGTTCAGGAAAAGTTAGTCGACTAGGGTAAAAAGGGTAGTCGACTAGGGGTCTACAGTCGACTAATATCTAAGCTAAGTCGACTAGAATCAAAGTTACAGAAAGTTGACTTTTTGTTTCAGGAGTCGACTGGAGTAAAAGAGTAGTCGACTAACAATAATTTATAGTCGACTAATAGTTAAGATGAGTCGACTAAAACTGTGTTCCAGAAAAGATTACGTTTCAATTTAAGGGTTCAAGTCGACTAGGTTCTAGGTTAAGTCGACTAATCGTGGTCGAATACAGAATACAGAACTGAATCTGGTGGTTGGGTTTGATGGTCTAAAAATGTGATTTTGATGTCATATGTGTACAAGATATGAAGGTACAAGTACAATAGGAATTGATCAAGTCTTGGTGAGTAAAAATACTCACTTTGAATGGTTTAATTGAGACTCGATGTACTCGAAAGGATCCCAAGGTGGAGATGATGGCCTCAATCCAAAAGTAGTTGTCGCTTGAGATGGAGAGGATGATCTTGGTGTTGCTTTGGGAGATGGAGGTTGAAGATGAAGACCTTGATGATGCCCTAGATGAAGCTCTTGAAGTTGGTGGTTGAGTTGAGATGGAGGAGGGATTTTGGTGAAGGGGATTTCTTTGTGGAAGTGAAGAAAAAGGAGATGGAATTGTAACGAAATGTTTATATATGATTTGGAATTTGTGAAGGAGGTGAAATTAGAGTAGATGAGAGGGGGGTTTTTTGCAAAGTGGAGGAGGGGGATGAGTGTCCCTCTCTTGGCCACTTGGCCGGCCATGGGAGAGAGAGAGAAAAAGGCATTAATGGTGGAGGTTGGTGGAAGTGAGTGGAGAGGGAAAATTGAAATTTTGGAAAATTGGGAAATTGGAATTCTTTTGGCTTGTGGAGGAAGGAAAGAAATAAGGAGAAAGGAAAAAGGAAAAGAAATTTATAAAGAGAAGATTTTCTCTTGGTCTTAGAAAATAAAAATATTGAAAAGACAAGTTCCCGGGTTTAAGCCGAGCATACGGAAAACATTTCGGAAAATACCGAAATCGTCCGAAATTCAAGTATCTCGGAACGACTCGCAAATTTTACCAAAAATCAATAATAATATATGAAGACTCATAGTGAAATCCGTTTTAAGAAATACTTTATAGTTTTAAAACTAAAAATCCCGGAATCAGTTACCTACCGACTCCGTTGGAATTTTCATAAATTCATAAAATTCTCAGAAAAAGTATTTAAGAAAGAAATAGGATTCTAAGAAATAAAGTCTAAAGGACTATCTAGAAATTCCTAGCTGTTTGTGAAATAAAAATCCTGGAATCGATCAGCGACACTGGTCGACACCGGTTTTGAAGAAATTCAATTTAATTCAAGAAAAATCTAGAAAATCATGGAAAATCTAATATATTGGAAAATAATATTTGAAACTGAAATCGGTCAAATCTACACATCAGAAAGACTAAATCGAATAATATACTATGATCGGGCCTTCGGTTCAGACTAGGGCTGACTCCGAGTCCACGAATCCAATTCCAAGACAAAACAATCATATAAGGAATTCATAATACAGAATAAATACAGAAGGTAAATCGAAAAATACGATCGGAAAATCTGAATACGCAACTAAGTACGTATTCCGGGAACGGGGTATTACAATCCACCCACCTTACAAAAAATTGCGTCCTCGCAATTTCGTTAAGGGGCAAATTGAACACAAAGGGGACAAGGGTGAAATCAAAAGATCCGAAAACCAAAACAAGGATAAGATAAACACAGAAAGGACCAGGATGAACAATGATAGAATGATAAGGGAAAATATTTAGAATGATAACCAACTCAAATACAAGATCTGGGGTAGTGGTTACCATGATATCCTAAGGTTCCTGGTCTGGATACAGGTCTTCCCACTCTGCTGCATTGCCTGAGGTCTCTGCTGCCATGATGTGAACTTGACCTCTACCCTGGTCTGCTCTATTTCTCATTCCCCTCTGTTGATGATCATACCGTTGGGGCGGAAATGGAACTCTTCGGTCAACAGGTTCCGGATCCCTCCTCAATGGCGGAGCTGGAAGTGCTGGGGTTGGATGCACTGGGGCTGGAAGAGCTGGTCTAACTTGTGCTGTATTCCCTACCCTTCTGAACGGGCAGTCCTTTAGTGCATGACCCCCTGCCCCACATGCCAAACATAATCCATTGGCCACTCGACAATCTCTCCTATAATGTCCGGGCCTGTGGCAGAAATTGCATGCGATCTGAGGAAGAGGAGTTTGGAATGGTCTCTTCATCACCGGGCCATGGGTTGCCCTATCTGCATCCTCCTCATCCGTCAACTGGAAAGGTCTCTTCTTGGCCTGGTTCCTCATCTGGTTCGCTTTCTTCTTCTCCAGTCCACGCTCTACTTCTCGAGCTATGGTGAGAACTTCTGAATAAGTCTTCAGCTGCTGGGGCATTAGGAAGACTTGGATATCCATTTGTAAGCCCTGCTGGAATCTGCTTGCCCGCTTCTCCTCATCCGTCACCATATACGGAGCAAAGCGGCTAAGTCGGAGAAATTCCGCGGCATACTCATCCACGGACCGATCCCGTTGCTGAAGTCTGATGAACTGTTCCTCCATGTCTTTCTGAGCTGTGACAGGGAAGAATCTGCTATAGAAGCTCTTGGAGAATGTGTCCCAAGTGACAGGCTTCTCCAATCTTGCCTCCTCAGCTAGCCACCAAGTTCTAGCTACATCTTTCAATTGAATCTTGGCGACTTCCACTTGATTCTCCTTTGGTACTCTGGCTGCATTCAACAAGTCTGATGTGTCGGTCAACCATTGCTCAGCATCCAGGGGTTTCTCTTCACCCGTGAATATAGCTGGCTGCAGCCGTCTGAAATCTGATATATTCCCCGGCCTCTGTCCCTTTGGAGCTGTCAACTCTTGCCGGAGAAGTTCTGTCTGCTGCTGCTGGTTCTCCATCATCAGCTGGATAACTCTCAGTATATCGATATTCTCTCCCGCTGCTCCATTCGATGCTGGTCCAGAATTGCTACGACCCGATCTTCTATCCATTCGATACTAGGTATGGATAGACTGGAAGGAGCTGGAAAAATGGAAGGATTTTAGGACACAAGGGAATGGATCAAGGAAGGAATAGATAAATCAAGAAGGACTAGATAACTTTGTACATTATAGTTGGCAATAGCAAATTTCAAGAATTTGCTGCTTGTTTGTACTATAGAGGTAAGAGCCTAAGCTCTGATACCAACCTGTAACGCCCCAATTCCACGAATACGGGGACGTCACTGCGACGTATATACGTAGGTCAGAAAGTGCCCCCACGTATATACGCTAAGCATAAAAGTACAACAAGAAATCAGAGTACAACACAAAGCGTGGTATACATACATATGCCAACTCAAAAGTACATACACAAAGCTATCCCAGGATATGATAAAATATTACACATTACATGTATCTTTTATCATAAACAAGTCCAAAAGTAAAATATACAAGATAACTCAAAATGCTCACGAGTAGGATGAAGATCCCGTGAGTCAAGGGAGAAGTCTGGCACAAAAGGGCTGGAGTTAGGCTGCCTGCTCAGTAAGGAAAGCTCGATCTACTGTGGACAGCTCCACTTCGATCCAAGCTTCAACCTGAACATACAAATCCAAGGGAGTCAGGACCTCCCAACAATGGACAGGCTACATGCCAAGTGGCAAGGAGATAAGAATAGGGGGTTAGAACACAAGTGTAATACACAAGGACGGGTATAACGTAATCATAAAACAGGAAATACAAGTTAAAGTTGATTTCGAGCAAAAGTGATTGTATGCGCTTAAGTCACGGTCCCATGAGACTAGTACATCGAAGGAATAATCCAAACAAGAAACCCTCATCTATATACCGTTATCTCATGCCACAGAAATCCAAGCGTATAAAATCAGAGTTGCAAATCATATGAAAGTCAAACAGGAATATATAACAAGAATACTAAGAATCATAACTGGAAATATAACTGGAATAACGGAAATCATAATAAGAGTCACAACTGGAAACATAATCTAGAATCATGATTGGAATCATAACAAGAAACATGAATCATAACCGGAATATCAAGAATCATAACAAGATCCATAACGGGTGTCACTTATTATTATTACTCGTCTAACCCATATATCTAGGTATGTGTCTCGGTATATATCCCAACTCACATACATCCATATATAAGCTATCCGAGGATTGTTACCGGAAGTAGATGGAGAACTGATAACACTTCTTATAGTAGTTTCCATACACCTGGAACCAGTTTGGAGGCCCAACGTCCCCCTAACACTTGTCTTCTGTGGGCCCAAAGTCCCACTAACACTTGTCGTCAATATTTTAGTCCATTACTATAAGCAAGGTATCATTCCGGCATCCATCACTTCCTCCCCTTCCCCGTACAAGTTGTAGCTTATTACATAATTATCAAATTACGGGAATAACTGGACATAACAAGAATAGCCCAACAGATTCAAGAGGTGGCCCCCACAGATTCAAGAGGTGGCCCCCACCGTGTGGTGTGGCACTTTGTTCCATGTGGCACTTTGTTCTGAGGGATGGATTCTAGAGGTGGCCCCCACCGTGTGGTGTGGCACTTAGTTCCATAATAACAAGACAGGATTCCCGTAAACATAATAATTACAAAGTCAAGTGTATCATGCTTGGTTTTAAAAGATAGCATGACAAGGTGGTGATATTTAACAATCAAGCAATCAATCATAACAAGAGATTGGTGATAGTCCGGGTAAGTCATAACATAACAAGAGGGTCTAGCAAGTCAGGTGATATACATGTGTTAAATGGAAGCATGAAACTAACAAGTCTGACATGGCAAGTAGAAACATAGAAGCAACTCAGAGTTCAACGACCACGAAGGGTCTGCCACGCATGGTATACGATAAAGGAGTAAGAATATCACAGGCATGGTGCAAGTGTAAGAATGAAACAAGCAGTTGCATGGCAATACATAAACATAGAAATATGAAGTGACTTGAGGTGATATACATCAAATAAAGAGTCGTGAAGTACAAGATACAAATACATGAACCAAGTATAAGATCTAAAGTTAAGGAGGTAAACAACTATAACAGACAGCTAAGATTAGTCGACTAGGGTCAAGGGAGTAGTCGACTAATAGAGGGGTTAGTCGACTAACAGTCTGGTATAGTCGACTAAAACTGTGCACCAGAGAGTTGGGTTTCTGATTCAGGAAGAGTTAGTCGACTAGGGTCATAGGGGTAGTCGACTAACAGACATGACAAGTCGACTGATAGTTAGGCTAAGTCGACTAATACTGTGATACAGAGAGTTAAGGTTTTGGTTCAGGAAAAGTTAGTCGACTAGGGTAAAAAGGGTAGTCGACTAGGGGTCTACAGTCGACTAATATCTAAGCTAAGTCGACTAGAATCAAAGTTACAGAAAGTTGACTTTTTGTTTCAGGAGTCGACTGGAGTAAAAGAGTAGTCGACTAACAATAATTTATAGTCGACTAATAGTTAAGATGAGTCGACTAAAACTGTGTTCCAGAAAAGATTACGTTTCAATTTAAGGGTTCAAGTCGACTAGGTTCTAGGTTAAGTCGACTAATCGTGGTCGAATACAGAATACAGAACTGAATCTGGTGGTTGGGTTTGATGGTCTAAAAATGTGATTTTGATGTCATATGTGTACAAGATATGAAGGTACAAGTACAATAGGAATTGATCAAGTCTTGGTGAGTAAAAATACTCACTTTGAATGGTTTAATTGAGACTCGATGTACTCGAAAGGATCCCAAGGTGGAGATGATGGCCTCAATCCAAAAGTAGTTGTCGCTTGAGATGGAGAGGATGATCTTGGTGTTGCTTTGGGAGATGGAGGTTGAAGATGAAGACCTTGATGATGCCCTAGATGAAGCTCTTGAAGTTGGTGGTTGAGTTGAGATGGAGGAGGGATTTTGGTGAAGGGGATTTCTTTGTGGAAGTGAAGAAAAAGGAGATGGAATTGTAACGAAATGTTTATATATGATTTGGAATTTGTGAAGGAGGTGAAATTAGAGTAGATGAGAGGGGGGTTTTTTGCAAAGTGGAGGAGGGGGATGAGTGTCCCTCTCTTGGCCACTTGGCCGGCCATGGGAGAGAGAGAGAAAAAGGCATTAATGGTGGAGGTTGGTGGAAGTGAGTGGAGAGGAAAAATTGAAATTTTGGAAAATTGGGAAATTGGAATTCTTTTGGCTTGTGGAGGAAGGAAAGAAATAAGGAGAAAGGAAAAAGGAAAAGAAATTTATAAAGAGAAGATTTTCTCTTGGTCTTAGAAAATAAAAATATTGAAAAGACAAGTTCCCGGGTTTAAGCCGAGCATACGGAAAACATTTCGGAAAATACCGAAATCGTCCGAAATTCAAGTATCTCGGAACGACTCGCAAATTTTACCAAAAATCAATAATAATATATGAAGACTCATAGTGAAATCCGTTTTAAGAAATACTTTATAGTTTTAAAACTAAAAATCCCGGAATCAGTTACCTACCGACTCCGTTGGAATTTTCATAAATTCATAAAATTCTCAGAAAAAGTATTTAAGAAAGAAATAGGACTCTAAGAAATAAAGTCTAAAGGACTATCTAGAAATTCCTAGCTGTTTGTGAAATAAAAATCCTGGAATCGATCAGCGACACTGGTCGACACCGGTTTTGAAGAAATTCAATTTAATTCAAGAAAAATCTAGAAAATCATGAAAAATCTAATATATTGGAAAATAATATTTGAAACTGAAATCGATCAAATCTACACATCAGAAAGACTAAATCGAATAATATACTATGATCGGGCCTTCGGTTCAGACTAGGGTTGACTCCGAGTCCACGAATTCAATTCCAAGACAAAACAATCATATAAGGAATTCATAATACAGAATAAATACAGAAGGTAAATCGAAAAATACGATCGGAAAATCTGAATACGCAACTAAGTACGTATTCCGGGAACGGGGTATTACAGTGACCTTGCTGTAGCTGATCAGAGTGCGCAGCGGATTTTTCCGTGACGATTGGAGTGCAACAGAAGCTTGGATCATCGCCGCAACTCTTCCTCCCAGTTCCTCTCCTATTTGGTTCTCGAGACCTCTCTACCTGCTCGTGAGCGTCTCTCAGCTTTGTATATCTCTTCATGTATTGTACTTTTGTATTTTTTTGTTGATGTAATATACCTGTAATATTGTATCACTCTCTATGATAATCATGTACTTGTACTTTTCTGTTGGAATGTATATTACCACCGTGCTTCCACACTCTGATTCTTGTCTGTACTGATGCTTAGCGTATATATGTGAGGGTATTTCCGACTTGCGTATATACGTCGCAGTGGCGTCACCGTACCCGCCGGATCGGGGCGTCACATTGGTGCTCTTGATTTGGGTCTAATAACCTAGAGTTAAAGATCCTCATTTTAGCTAATCACAATATTTGTACACACATGGATTTCATGTCACCTCCTATGTTTGACATTCTTAACATCCAAACTTGAAAAGTTAAGATGTCCATGTACCTTAAAGCCCTAGGTATTTATGCTTATTTTGCCACTATTAAAGATTCATATTGTTTAAATGGCAAACATGTAGAGGCTAATGTAAAAGCCATCCATGCATTAAAGAGTACCCTAAATGATGATTATTTATGTACGGTTGCTAATTTTGATTTGGCTTTTGTAGTTGGAACACTATAGTCTCCCTTGGCGAACAAAAGCAATATTATGCAGGGAGTGACTCAGATGATGGAAGTGATGCTTCCAACTTATACTACATGGTCCAAGGGGATAACCCCTTGAGGTAAATTCTGAATCCGAGCTTGATGAGAATGTTGACTTGTCATGTGATGAGCTTGCTTTATTTTGTCAACAACTCTTTGAAAAATATGATTTGTTCAAAAAGGATAATAAGAATTTGAAAAATAAATATGAGTCTATTTCAAAAGAAAAGGATTCTTTTCAAAATAAATTTGAAAATATTTCAAAAGAAAATGATATGTTGAAAAAGGAAAATATTTCTTTGTCTTCTAAATTAAATGATCTTTGTAAGAGAAATACTTCTTTGAAAAATAAAATTATTTTGGTGAAAAAAGAAAAAGAAATTATTTTGGAAGAAAACAACTCTTTGAAAAGAAAATTTGTTTCAAAAGAAAAAGAAAACATTTCTAAAAAGAAAAAGGTTGTTGATTCTCATACTTGCCATGCTCTTCATGCAACCATTGATAAAAATGAGATTAAATTTTTGAAAAATAAATTAGATTGTTTGAGCTCAACTTTGAGCAATTGTGCATTTAATCATAATAGATTGGAAACCTTGTTTCAAAAGAAACAAGCTTCATATGTTCATGCACATCACCCAAGGCATACATATGCACACATTGCACATCATGATCACACTCATTCTCATGTACATGCTAGAGTGTACAAATATGCAAATTGCGGTCGTAAAGACCATTTGGCAAAGTTTTGTTTTGATAAGATAAATCATATTAATTTTGCTAATAAAAATGTTTGGGTTCCTTATAATGTTAACCCCCGTGGATCCAAAAGAAAATGGATACCAAAATTCTCACCACTTGTGTTTGATGCAGGTGTGGGCTCTCACATGACGTGAGAGGATTGGTGCTTTGGTGGTGGATGCATGATGAGTTAGATGGACACACCAAATTGATGCATCACTATCAAGGAAGTTTGGTGGGAGCCACCATGGTTTGGAGTCTTAGAGAATAGTGCTTATAGTTTAGTAACTATCTCTAAACTCCTATTCTAGTTTACATGCTTTTACATAGATAATATTTTTAGCATGTTTTGATGTTGTGCTTCATGTGATGAATACTTGTTTAGATGTAACTTTCATTAAAACTTGTGTTTATATTTGTACAAGTAGTGAGCAACATTTGATCTTATATGTTTGTACTTCATTACTCATTTGTACTCATTTCATGTACATGTATAACCTACTTTTGATGATTCCCTCATTTACACTTGTTTTGCCTATCTTTGTGTATGTTTTGCTTCATGTATATGTTATTCTTATCTAAAACTAATAAATATACATGTATACCCTTGAGTCACTTACCTTCATGCAAATTACATTATGAACTCTTTTGTTTATAGGATATGTATGTATATTATTAGTTTTGATAAAACATACATATACCTTGAAGTTAGTTTTTAATGAAAAATACATTTTTATGATTTTCACATGTTTGATGTTTTGAGCCTCATTGACTATTTTCATGAATATGCTAATCGCATGACTCTTGTACACTCACATTTCTTTGTTTACTCATGACTTTACTTCATGAGCACATTTTTTAGCTTTATAGATTTCGAGTGTCAATTTTTGTGTACTTAGCAATGATTCAGGAGATACATATGGTTTGATTTCATGTTTGAAGGATCTTTAACTAGTTTTTTAAAAATTACTTTAACTAGTTATTTATTCTTCAATTGGTAGTGTTTCAATTTACAACTAATTTCAAACATATTTTTGAAACCTTCTACCTTAAAGGGCGGATGGTTGGGCGACCATGCCTTATTGAAAATCTTTTTAACATGTGCATGAATAGGGTTAATAGTTATGAATAATACACATGAACTTCATGAAATTCTATTTTTGTATATTCATATTTGTTTTCTATATATGTATGCTTCTAATTTCAATAATATCAATTTCAATTGGTATTTTTATTTTCATACATATATATATTTTGATTGTGCTTGATTTACAATATCCTTACTTGTTTAAAGTACAAATTATGTTCATGCTAAACTTGACTAATTTTTAAATGTTAATTGGTATCTTAATGAGCTTATGCATTGTTTTCAATTGGTATTTCAATTGATATCAAAATATACTTCATATTTTACCTTTTTATTGGTATCAAAAATTTACAATGTTTCAATTTTAATTTGGTATCAAAAATCTACTATTGATATCTTAAAATTTTATTTATTTACAAATGGTATCTCAAAATTTGTTTTGTTGACTTAAGAGAATTCAAAATTTGTTTTAAGTGATTTCAAAATTTCTTGATATGTATCGCCTATATGCAAGGGGAGCTTAACATCTCTTCTATATATAGATTCATGTTGAGTGTATCTTATATTGAGGAGATTGACATCTCTTCTTTATGTGATACACGTGTGTAGGGGGAGCTTAACATCTCCGGTTATACATTATATATTATGCTTTATGTGAGTTAGGGTTTTGTCATCCCTTCTTCATATAATGTATGTATGCAAGGGAGCTAAGTTCACGTCTCTCTCTTCATGAATATATATCGCATATATATCTTTATTGTTTAATTTGTTTTCGCCCCTTTGTTGATGATTTGAAAAAAAGGGGGAGAAGTATTTTGGAGTTTATATATGCAATTTATTTCATTTCCCTGTTTTATACAAAAAGGGGGAGAAGGATTTTGAGAGTTTATGCATATATGTTTTGTTTATGCAAAATGGGGAGAAGAATTTTTGGAGTTTATGCATGTTTATCTCCTTATTTATGCATATATATTTGTTTAGTTTTATACACTTCATTGAATATCTTATTGTTTATTGTTATGCATGAGTTAAGGGGGAGCTTCTATGAAGCTTAACTTTAATCCATGCATATATAACTCCATGAGTTTTGTCATCATCATCATAAAGGGGGAGATTGTTGGCCCAAAGGCCCATCACTCTAGTTTTGATAATGATTAACTCATATAGTTATAGTACTAATGATCTTGTGTTTAATTAGTCTCAGATATTTGATCAAGATCTTAGTAGGTGTTTAGCTTCAATAAAGAATTCAAAGTCAAGTTTCGAAGCTAGCACGTGTTGATTCAAGAGCTCACGCATCAAGATCGCATCAAGTGCTGAAGAGGAGTCTAGCTCATTAGATCAGAGTTTTGTCAAAAAAGAAGAAGAAGATTTTCAAGTGAAAATTTTCAGAAGACTTGTGTCATGGTGTAAGTGTCAAGATTTATTTTTTAGATAAAATGTAAATGATAAATTAGTTGGTGGATTGCTCAAGTTCATATACATAGACACAAGATTTTTATGTGTTTTCATAAGAGAGTTTTTATTTTAGAAAATACCGGTTTGATTTTTAAGCTTCAAAATATACATGTGTTTAATCAAAACTTATTTTAGAGCTTATTGTCAAAAACATAGATATTTTATCATATATGTGTAGTGGATCATATCCACACACTAAGCTTCAAAAGTATTTAAAATATCTTGTTTTTGTATTTGGAGAAGTTTTGAAAAAATCGATTTTAGAAAATACAGATTTTTGTTTAAGCCAAAATTTTTATATTTCAAAAATAGTTCAAAATGTTTGTAATGTGTTTTGATTTTTAATCAAACATGTTTGTATATCAAAGTATATTAATGAACTTATTTTTGTAGAATTTATGAGAATTTATGGGATTTTATTGAAGGTAAAAAGACTAAATTTTAATCCTTGAAAATGTTGGACCAGGCTTTCTGCCGGTCGACCGGTCCGGTCGACTGATCTGCACAAGCGTGCACAGCCACTTTGGCTAGTAGGCCGGTCGACCGGGTCTGTCGACTGTCAGAGAGCTCTGCTCTCTGGATCTGGCCCCGGTCGACCGGGCGGTCGACCGGCAGAGAGCTTCTGCTCTCTGTATCCAGGCCTCGGTTGACCGGACAGTCGACCGGTGGCACAACGGTCAGAAATTCGACCATTGGCCGGTCGACCGGGTGGTCGACCTACAGCAGGATCTCCTGCTAAGTTGGCCGCCATCGGCCATATTTTAGGAGCCTATAAATTGGGGTTCCCTTGGACTGTTTTCTACAAGATTTCAAGTGGGTTTTTAAAATAGTTTTTTCTACACTTCTAAGTGTTTATCTCCACTTGTTTTAGAACCAAATATTTTCATATCAAAAGGAGAGTTTTTTCAAGAGTGTTTTATAAAAGAGATTTCTTGAGTTTTTCATCACAAGTCCATCCTAGTTTTTCTCATACATACTTGAGCTTTCCATTACTATATCAATCCTATAGGAGAGTTGTTGTGAGAGTGGTTTTAGGTGATCATAGTGTTGAGGTCACCAAAGTGTTCATTTTTGTATATTTGAGGAGGCGGACTTGCGGGTTCGCGTTGTTTCGAGTTCTTGTGGGAGCCAGTGTAGAGGTGCGGCCTCGGCAAGCAAGTGTGCTTGCGTGTGTTGTTCTTGCAGAAACAAGAGAGGGACTAGTGGGGGAGTTCTAGTGTGAACTCGTTGTAGGTGTTGCGGCACCGAGTGATCCAGTGGGATCGTTTATAATGAAAATCCTTCATAGTGTTGAAGGCGGGGACGTAGAGTAAGGGTGCTCGAACCTCGAAACAAATCTTCCGTGTTTATGATTGCTCTCTCTCTATCTCTCACTTGTGTTTATATCTTGTATGCTTACATTGCTTATCTCTTTATTTGTTTGATATATCTTGTGCTTAAATTGTTATATGCTTGGGATTGTTTGCTCACACTTGTATTCAACCAAGAGAGCCATAGCGGCACCTCAACTCTTATCTAGAGGAATCTTGAGGAGATAGTTCAGAGCCCTTCACTGGGAATTCGGCTACACTCTTATATTATACTTGGTATGTTTAGCTTAATTGTTTTTAGTTTGTATAAAGAATTTTAATTCCACGTTAATTCATCATTAGATTAGCTAGTCACCTATTCACCCTCCCCTCTTGGTGATTTCAATTAGGTCATACAGTATCTGTTAGAGATGGTGTTCTCAAGATAACTGGGGCTCAATGGTGGTGATGAAGGGCGTCTAACGCAATAACCTATACTACTTGATGGGTAGTACGGTTAAAGGGCAAATGTCGACTTCTATTTCTTCAGATGGTGATTGTACACAGGTTTGACATATGAGGCTCAGACATACAAGTGAAGAGTCTTTACAAGTTTCAACAAAGAAGGGATCATTGCAAGGTGCATCTACCTGCAACATGGAATTGGGTGGACACGGCATTCTGGACAAGAAGATGAAGGTGAAATTTGGCACCTTTACTCACCGCTCAGAAGGTCTTCTTGATTGTGTTCACGTAAGTATTTAGGGACCTGCCAAGACTGCATCGCTTGGAGGTCATCGGTACTTTGTCTTTTTTATTGTTAATTTATTTAGGCATTGTTGGATATATCTTATAAGACAAAGATTTGAAGCCCTAGGTATGCTGATGAAGTGGAAGGATATGATGGAGAAACAGACTGGTAGGAAGATTAAGGAGCTCCAAATTGGTAATATTGAAAGGTACAAAATCAATTCCTACAATTTGGCCAGAACACTGGTACTGGTGCTCACTTTACAAATGAAATACATGGGTTGGCTAAGAAAATCAACTGTTTCTTACTGGAGAAGGCTCAATGTTTGTTGTCCAATGTACGATTAGACAAATTATTTTGGGCTGAGGCGATTGTATATGTTAGCCATCTCATAAATAGGCTGTCATTAACTACGATAGGAGGTAAAACTCCACTAAAAGTTTGGTCAAGGAAAGCTGCTCAAAATTATGATTTGCTACAGGTAGTTGAAAGTCCGACCTACTTTAGTGCTAAAGATGGAAAGGTAAATTCGCGAGCAAAGAAGTTTGTATTTTTAGGCGTCAATAGAAATATGAAAGGCTTCAAGTTATGGGACCCCGAAAACAAAAGGATTGTATTGAGTAAGCATGTCACATTTGATGAGACTTCATTGTTGAAGTCTACCGTCTCTCAGCAGGTGGAGAGATTGAACACCAAGGATGTATCACAGCGGGTGGAGGTTGATGCTACTCCACCATCTCCAGTTGGTTCAGTATCAGTAAGGACTTCACCGGATGTGACACCAGGTGGAGATCATGTAACCAGTTTTGATGCTGAACAGGTTGAAGACATTGATGAGAATATCGAATTATTTGCAGCTATTAGAACCAAGATAAAACCACGAAAGTGGGTGAAGAAGCATGAATCTCAAGTTGGTGAACGTGACAAGCTCAAATTGAAAGTCGTTGTTCTCTATGACGGCATTGGTAAGGAGGTTCATATGACTCAGCCAGTTTGATTCACTGCTGAAGATTTAGTTCAAGTTGCTTGAGCTCGGTGGAGCTAGTTTGAAAGAACTACGGATGGCTTAATCCTTTAGGTAAGGTACGTAGGCAGCCACATAGCACAGCCGTTTAGTGATGCAGCCCGTATGAAGTTATTTGGTGTATTTAGGTTCTCGAGAATTGGCAGCAGAAGTTGATTTGAATTTTATATAGAAATGAAGTATTGTGATCTTGATGAACATATGATCTTCCGGTGAGAAGATAGTTGAGCTTGCATAAAGGGGGTGCGCATTCGGTTTGTTAAGCCGATGTTGGTATTTGGTGTGCTCAACTCAGTTTTGGTTGGATCGTCTTGAAGACATTTGGACTGGTGTGCCAGACAGTTGGAGTCGGTGTTGGCTCATGTTGGGCTCTTCTTGAGGTCATTTGGAATGGTGTTCATTCAGTTACTGAGTTGTAGACATGTTCGTTGGTCAGCTCATATGGTGTTGATTCTCTTCGGTGGAGTGTTGGGAAGGCATATATGGTGCATTCCATTTGGATGGCTGAGCTGAAATTTGAAATCTTTACAATTGATATTAGAGTTTGGAGAAAGTTACCTGAGGGGACGACAAAGTCAATTTGGATCCGGTGTGATCATTTGAAATCAATTATAAGTGTGCTGGCGATTCATTTTGGAACCGATTGGTCCGTTCGGCCAAGTCGAGATCATGTGTCGATTTCGGCATGTGTCGATTTTGCCGAAATCGTGTGTCGATTTCGTCCAAAAAGCTCAAGCCGAGATCGTGTGTCAATTTCGTCGAAACTGTGTGTCGATTTCATCCGGTGTTCATTGGAGTTCGACTCAGATTTGAAAAATCTTCACCGAGGTGGAGAATTGTAGGGAGAGAGGAGATAAAAACTTGATGGAAGAGTTTTTTAACTCATCGGCAGAAATAGTGTAGAGATCAAAATTCGAAAGGAGCGAGAAGGCAGTACAAATACAGGCCAGAACAGTGGTCAGCCGACCGCCCGGTCGACTGGCGTGCACAATGTGCACATGAGTAGCTCAGTCGATCACCCGGTCGACCGGAGCTGTAACCCCCTAATCCCTGATGTACGTATCACAGTATCAAAGCTCGATACGACGTACAAAATTGATTTAAGCTTCTTGGTAGTCAGATTGAGCCGATTTCAGTTTCAGATATTATTTTTTATTATTGTAGATTTTTCATGATTTTCTGAAATTTTTCTGGATTATTTTGGAAAATCTCCGTAGTCGGTGTCGACCGATACCGATAATCGGTTTTACGATTTTTATTTCACAAACGGAGTAGAATTTTGGGAATCCGCTTTCACCTTATGTCTTAAAATCACATTAGCTACATTTTGGTATTTTTGGGGATTTTTCTGAATTTATCAAAAATCCGGCCAAACCGGTGTCGCCTGGTCCCGGCGTCATCTTCTAGGATTTTTAATTTGCAAAGAAAATTGAATTTCTTTAAATCGTTTTCATATTACGTCTCAGGATAATATTCCCTATTTTCTATAATTTTTGGGCATCGTTCGGAGCTGGTCGAATATTGGGCCAATATAATAATAATAAAATATTATTATTTTAATCTTTCTTTTCCTTTCTTTTCTTCTCCTTTCTTCCCTTCTCTGGAGAATTCCCACCGCCATTGCCACCGCCTTCTCTCTCTCTTCTCTTAATTAAAATCTCTCCCTCTCTCTCTTAATTACAATTTCTCTCTCTCTTTCTCCAATTTCTCTCTCTCTAACACACTCTCTCTCCTCCCTTCAAACCCCCCTCTCTCTCTCTCTTCTTGATGGCAGCCTGACCCGTGCCTGCGGCCCGGCTGCCCCAGCCGGCGCCTCCCCTCCGGCCACCGCGCCTCCCCAGCACGGGCGCCACTCTCTCCCCTTCTTCTTCTTCTTCTCCTTCTTTTTCTTTTCTTTTTCTTCTCCTTCTTCCTTCTACTGTAAACTCCTCCCCCCCCTCTCTTGCTCTCTCTCACTCTCTTCCTCCCTGTACGTGAGCCCGGGCCACCGCCGGTCGCCGCTGTCGGCCGCCGTGGCAGCGCAGCCGCGCTGCCGGGCACAGGAGAGCGGCTGCCCTGCCCCCATCTCTCTCTCTGTCACATCTCTCTCTCTCCCCTCACTCTCTCACCCTCTCTCTCTCTCTCTCTCTCACTCTCTCTCTCTCTCTCGGCCTGAACCGCCGGCGGCGGCCGGGATCGCCGCCGGTGGGCTCCTCTCGCCGGCTTGCTCGCGCGGCAGCAGCAAGAGCTGCTGCTACTGCTGCTCTGTAGGTGATTGGGTTCGGGTGTGAACCCGAACCCAATAATCCTATTGGGTTTGGGTACCCAATAACCCTGAACCCGTTAACCCAAATACCCATTTAATTTAAGTGATGAGTTTGGGTATTGGATCCAAACCCGACCCGTTAAGAGCCCAAACCCGCATCCAAAGCCCAATAAAGGTAATCTTCCATAAAACCCCCTGCTCCATTTTATTAATTGCATTTGAAATATTTTTATTACATATTTAACCCATTTTTATTACTGTTAGTATTCGGGCGATATCTGGAGCATTCGGACTCTGATTTGGACGATTCTGAATCCGTTGCGATCGTGGGAAAGAGAGCTACCTTCACATGGCTAGTTTGTGAGTGTTTTTATTTTATAAATTATTTTTTTATCCTATAGAGTGAACTTGGTTGCATTATATAAATAAAACATGAGTACCGGTATGTCCCTCTTGGTCATATTTCCTAATTAGTAAACAATAATATGAAAACACTGTAAGAAACACTATACTTAGAAAATGCCTGACTGATCTCTATTATGTCATGTTCATGTACCACTGACACCCGGCCCACTATGTCACCATATGCTTGGACACTATGATGTCATGTATTGTATCACAGTTACGTTACTTGTATCCTGATCTACAGATACGCTAGGACATTATACTCTCACTAGACATGAATGCTAGACACCGTTATGTCCTGCCCTGGTATGATCATTACTCGGCAACTGTAGTTCACTGGACATGATTACCGTATACACTGACCACTGTTAAGTGATACACAGATATGTTACACGGATTATTGCTACACATATATGTTCCACTGGTGCACGGAGATACCATTCACAGATTACCACATGTCATATTATTATTATCATCATTACATGGATGCGCGGTACACAGTTATCTCATGGTCACACATCCCTGTTACATATGCTCACCGCACGCGTGTACATGCATGTGTTGTTTCTATCTTCTTGTCATATGAATCACCGTGCATATTACATGTATTATTGTTCCATGTTATCCCTGTATTCCTCTTATATGATTGTTTCCTGTTACTGATATGGATATTCCCGTTGCTAGACATGAGAGCTGTTGATATGCGATATGTGGAATCCCACATCTATTGTTCCCGTTTACCGTTATATTGTTCCGCTTCCCTTTATATTGTTCTATGCTATCAACAGAGCTCAGGTCCAGTTATCATGTTACCCGTATCATGTACTGTATTTGTTCTTGTTCTTGTTACATTGTATACTTGACATATCAGATCATAAAGCTAACTTGGGTATGGGGAAGACTTGACAGTTGATTAGATCTTATCGGGTGATGTACTGGATCCATATTGTTCTCCCACTGCAGGGGACGGTAGTGCTACCTACCAATTGCTCCATGAGCTCCCGTTACTTGATTATTGTTCCCCTCTTAGCGGAGGGCCCTGGTCTCAGCAGCCAGGGGTTTGTTTAAGGCCGTGATCCCGGGTATGCACGGGATACACCTACCTGATAAGAACTCCTCGACCATGGGTTTTCAATTAACATAATAAAACAGTATACACAATGGTGATGTCGGGAACACTTGCTATTTGGTCACTCTCTCGTTTGGATAATGGTACCCGTAGGCCATGTCCGGATGGGTTCGACGGAGTGCGGGCTCCAGTATGAACTGCCAGTGGTATAGCACACTGGAAGAGATTGATTAAAATACCAGGTGGTACTGATTGCTACTATTGTATAAATGACATGACTTGCCTGATACATGTTTAGTTGTACTTGTTACTGTTCCTGAACATTTATCTGCTATCATGTTACATGTATATTTATTACTTTGCCTGGTACATGTTACACTTTCTGTGGTGGCATACTACGCATGTTCTGCACTGCATTATTCTATTTTCTGTATAGCAGACATCATTACTGTATATGCACCACACCGTCGTATGGTTATATTGCATATGCCCATCTACCTGTTCACTGCTATCACGTCATCACTAGCATGTTCATTTCTATCACAACACCACTATACAACAGTATTTATGAGATAAACTGGATACGACTATAGACATGACCTGATGATAACCGGCTAGGTAGTGGGAGTATTAAAAGAGGATATGTTTATATATTTCTACCGCTTCGTATATACGTATATATGGTATCACTATTACGACATCCTGTATTATATATGATTATCGTGCTTGTATTACTAATGTATCTATTACCACCTCCTTCATTTTACCACTCACTAGGTCGCTTTCTGACGACCCTGAGTTTGCGTGCCCAGGTTGGAGATCCGAGTTACCCTTGGAGTCACATAGGAGATTCCTCATCGAGACTATTCATAGGTATCTTGGTGATTTATTTCTGTTATCTTATTTATCCCTGTTTTTATATCTGTTATGATCCCTTATCCCTTTCTGCAGGTATGCTTGTACTTATTTCCTGCTGGAACTCTTATAACTATGGAGGTTATGTCCTGTACTGAGGCTTAACGTACGCGTGAGTGTGTTTTCACCTCGCGTATGTACGTCGCCATAACGTCTCCGTATCCTTGGTATCGGGGCGTTACAGGAGCGGTCGACTGACTGGCATGGCCAACTTTTTTTTGGACTCGGTCGACTGATCGGTCGACCGAAGGGAAGGGTTGGTCGACCACCCGATCGACCGACATGCGAATCTGCTTCTCCTGTTAGGATTCGGACTTCGTTTCTAAAAAGGAGTCGAATCTAATTGTGGTTTCCTAAAACTTCAGGACTCATTGGCCATAAATAAAGGGGTAGAGCTCCATGAAATGTATCCCTCTAAAAATCTGTATTGATTGTTGAATCAATAAAATCTCTCTCTCCCTTGACCCGAGGACGTAGGCAAATTTCCAAATCTCGTTAAATATTGTGTTTGGCTTTCTTCCTTATTTATTGTTCTTGTCTTTTGGGTACTTCTCTGATGCATCTCTCTCTATTGATTGTGGTTTCTCATTAGTTGTTGCATCGCGCGCGCAATAAAAATTGCACACATACTTCTCTCGGAGAATTCGTGCCATCGCCTTGCACTTACCGGAGACTGAGCACTGCATGTTCGGCGCTATATTTGGGTTGTGAATGCTCTGCCGCATGTGCATCCAGCCATACTCACCTTGCATTTCATCTGAAACCTTTGCTCTGCAGATGGTCGATGAAAATATAAACCTCTAGTTTCTGAATTTATTTGATAAAATATTAAAACTAATATGGACATTTCTATTATGAAGCTGTGTATTATGTCTTTTGTTCACATCTTAGCGTGTTTGTGCGTATTGTACCTATACATGTGGGCATCAACTGCAAAAGGTAAATCATTGGTGTCGACGAGGCACCCCTCGCTCACCCAACAGTCACCACAAGAATCGAGTTCCCATCCTTGCAGTTGCCCCACCTGAAATCATCAGAAAAGTTTTCAGATGCTTGTGAAAATTGAATTCTTTCACCATAAGAAGAAGTATAGAGTTAAAACCTCGATATATTTCCTTACACCCTTTCTTTTTGCGTCCTTAGGCTGTGTTAGGATGTTCATCCGCAGCTCCACTGATTCTACAGGGTCTCCAAGTTTTCCGATGAGACTTCCGATTCCTTCTTCTTCAGACCCTGCGAGCTTCATTCGGACCATCTCGATGATGATCACCACCACCACGTAAGCCCCTTCAGTAGAGCAAGAGGTAGAAAAGCAAATGTATCATTGAAATTGTTTTAGAAATATATTTTGACTTGTGCTAACAATTCTAATTGTGTTCTAACTGTTTTATAGTTAACTCAGAAAAAAGTAGATAGATCATACTTGATGCTATCTTTAAAGCAATATACGCTCCTATATATGTACAACAATGCTGGTTGTGAAATGTCTTGAACTTGTGATTTTTAGTCATTCTGTTTTTTCCAAAGAGAGAATAATGAAAAAATACAGTAGAATTCTACAGTTGTAATCTTTAAGATCGGTTAAAGTCCTCCAAAAATATTATGGGTCAAATCCCCTGCAGTATTGCCATATGAATAGGTTGAGGAGATAATGTTACATGCAGCGCAACTTACCTTGAAGCCTTTGAAGGGGGCTCTCATACTGATCAGGATGTGAAACTCTCTCCTTCTTCATATTTCTCAGATGTTCAGCATACGTAACGGATGCATCACCCTGAAGGAGCCCACATTGTGCTCACAAAACAGGCCGGTGTTGTTGCAAGGCCCATATCAAACGCTTTGCACCCGGCCCTTGCCAGCCCACCAAACAACACGCGCTCAACCTTGGGCCTGAAATCCTCGGGTCTCGGCCCACCGAAACTGTAATTTCCACTCCCCCACCCTCACCTTCACTCCTCAGCTCCCCCAGCACCCACTCGCCGAAGCTCTCAGTGATGGCCTCCACGGCCTACGGCGTCAAGCCGGCGGCCAGGCCTTTCTCGCCCTCCGGCGCGACCCCTCGCATATCCGGCCCATTCCGAAACCAACGTATCGCGTCTCCATCCCAATGGGCCTTTCTGTCCGAGGCCCAGTAAAATTTCCGAATTTGGAAGTGGACTGTATTTACTGAACTGGAAGAAAAGGCCTTTGTACTGGGCTTCAGCCCCAACTGAGGAGTTGGGGAGCTGAGAGTAGCCATTGCCAAGTTTTTGTTGTTGAATTGAGAGGTTTTAGAGTTTTAGTACAAAGAAAAGAAAGATGAGAGAGATTTTTTTGCAACCATATCTCTTCTTTTAATAGGTATTACCAGTGTGTGAACCTTTTTGGCACTGAAAAATCTCTTGGATAGTTTGGTTTCATGTTGTAGGCTTCTGTATGATATTTTTCTTTGTTCTCCTCCTTGGAGATGATGTAGCATGTGAGGCCCAGAATGAACTGAAGGTTTAAGAAACAATGGGATATCCTTCACACAAAAAGAGTACTATTGAAATATACTTCACACAAATTGAATTCAAATTACAGATTTATAATTATAATAATTCTAGTAGAATTCTGATATTTTCCCCATCACAGTTTTACTGAAAATTAAGCAATAATTCAGAAGGACTACACACTATAAACTACCATTTATGCAACACAAACTCATCTGCTCAAAAGAGAGGAACTTAAATTAAAACCAAGTTCAAATTTGAAACAAAAGACCTAGTACAGAGTAAAGAAGGACCCAGAAACTAACTGGGCACATCTTAGCTTGAGACTTGATTTATATATACAACAGATTTTACTTGTCTTGTGAAGGCTCAAGGTTGACTGAACAAACAGCTTGATTACAATGTCATCCATCAGGGGCAGTTATTCATTCGACAAGCCCTGGCGCCGGGGATGGTAACCCACTCCAGCCGCACTTCTACCTCGCCGCTTTCCACGTCCCTCAGCCGGAGGGCCATGTGTTGCACGACTTTCCCGTCTGACATGAATATCAGGCTCTCGTCGGCCAAGCAGTTTTGCCTGCTCGGCGTCAGCTTCCGTATGACTGTGCCGTTTGGAACGCCGTCCAAATTCATCTTCAAAGCCTCCACGAACGGCTGGATGTCGAATTCTGCATTGCCCATTGGATCATCCGTGCTGAATGTGTCTTTGTCGTACACTTCCTGATAGCAAAAACCACAAGAAAAAGCAACATTAGGGATGATATCATCTTCACGGTCTCTCAAACAAGCATAGAAGCTCTGATTCTTTCTGGATCATAGACTCTTAATAATTAAGTGAAGTAAATGCCATACTCGATAATACATGAATTAACCTAAACAGACAATGAGTGGTCTCTTTAAGCCAACAATGTCGTTGCATTACTCCGGGACTGCTATTTGTCAATATATACCAAGATTCGAGATGTTAATTTGATGCCTGAACTTGACAATATATGTTGAAATTAACAAAGATACAACCTTAATGTTAAGTTATTACAGTTTGTTCTTTCTCTACTTTCATCTGGGGACGGACACCAAATTGGGTGTCAAAGCAACCTGCGATTAGCATCCACATGTGTCCCTTAAATGATTTGACCACCGGTTTTGTAGATCAAAAGCAGTAATTACCGTCGCTTACTCTTATTCTTAGCTTTCACAGTACAAACTCGTTAATTTCAGCATAGAGTAGACTTGCTAGGTTGTCATCCATATTTTTTTTTTACATAAACAAGGTTTATTTGAGCTACAGAACCACTTCCTGATTTCATACTCGATGTGTATATACCATTTGTCTATATCAGAGGATACCTGAGACATTTGTCATTTCTAGCTTACAGGTGAAATATCTAAGTACCAAAATTTGAGGTAAACGAAGAGTCTCTAACTCTCTACCCTTATACAACATCCCAAGTACCATGTAACAAATAGCTACACACAAAAGTTTAGAAATTACGTACAACTCTGACTGGGGTGGAAGGATTATCCACAGAAAGAGTTAAGTCATCATTCCACTCTGGATTGACATTTTTCTTTACAACTCGCGTCTTCAACTTCTGCAGAAACAAATTCAAATTATAGAAGGGGAACAGAGAGAGAACATAATTGACAACCATTTTAATTGAAAATAATGAACATACATATATCATCTCCGAACATAATTGACGATAACTGTATATTCTCTCTAAACATTAAATAGAGCAGTAGCTCCTAGAAAAATAATAAAAAAGTAAAACATAGAAGTGAATGATAGGTGAAAACTATACGGGTAACATCATTTTACATGTAGAGCTAGTTCATGTCTCGGAGACTTGATCTTGAATAATAATAAGATATATGAGTACTACTAATTTCAAAACTTAAATGTCAGGATATACATAGCACCAATCTGTCCTACAATAAACAAACAAACAAAATTTCCAAGGGACTGACATCATAGAAGACCTGCTACAAAAACCTTGATTCAAAAACAAGTAATATGACAGTTTAGAATTTTTAGGGTAGACTCCTCATAGAACAAGACCAGAATAATGCATAACCAAGCTGTCTCAAACTCTGAAACTATAATACATGGGACACTTTGGTGAATGAGAATTGATGTGTCTGACTACCAGACACAAAACGCGAGTCCATCCATGTGGGACAACTATAAATGCGTAATCAATCTATTCACTTAATAAAGAATATGTATAAAGATGACGAATGTTATTTTAGACAGCATTTTAATAAATCAGGTACTTTCACACGAGTAACAACCCAATGAATATATTTAATTGAGTCAATGTATGTATATTGGAAGAAATATACATTTATAGTCGTCTATGTGTCTAATTTTGGACATTACCATTTCAGACACAGATGTCTGTGCTAGAGTATAGCACTTGTGTCATGTCTACAAACCATAGCCTTCAACAAAACAAGAATCATGAATGTTAAGCTTCAAAAAGTTGAGAAGGATATGGATGAACAGCGTTTGTTAGTGTTTATGATAAGAGGTCTAGTATAAATTATCAAGCAAAACTCAGTGTCCAAAGAAGGCTATGATCAATCTTCTTGCATAACCAACTTCAAAGATGTTAATTAGAATGGAGGAAAAAGCATGATAAGATATGATACTAATTATTCTCTCTACCTAATAAAAGATCAAACATAAGAAAACACAGTGCTGACCATTTTTTTAGCTAAAAAAAATAAAAGATGAGAAGTTATGATACTAACTTTGTCTACCTAATACAATATCAAAATGAAAACAGGAGAAGATATGATACTGATCATTTTGTCTATCTAATGAAAAATTAAAAGATAAGAAAAGACGACCATGACCATTTTTCTAGCTAATAAAAGATAAAACATGAGAAGATATGATGTTGAGCGTTCTATTTAAGACATGTTGAAGATTTATCTTTAACATAGTCAAAAATAGCTCAAACCAGATGTTTACTGTATGTTTTTTTCCACAAACCATTGAGCACCGCCTTGTAATTTCTAGATCACTAGTTGAATTCTCTGTGATTTTGCCCTGATGTTGTCGATATTGATGATATTGACATTAAAAACATTGGACGGTGTTGACACCGTCGATACTGAGATTTCAAACCATGATTTTAAAATTAAAGTTGTTGATATGTCTTTAATGAATAGAAACAAACTAAGCCATCTTTGTAGACTTTTTCTCAAAATCAATTATCCACCCTATGAAATCTCTAACCACCCTAAAAGTCATCAATAGCCACCCTAAGAAGATCATAACCACCCTATGAAGATCTTAGCCACCCTAATGAAATCAATTGGGCCACCCTATGATTTTGATGTATGTGTGGGGTGAAGTGATGAAGGGATTTAGAAGTTTTGCCTATAAATAGGCATCACATTGCATGAGATTTCAAGGTAAGGAAGTGAGAACAAGAGAGTTGCTAAATATTGTATTATTCTTTTCTTTCTCTTGTCATTATCTTCCTTTGTTAGGCTCTAATGAGTTGAATTTTATTGGGCTTGGTAAGTGAGATTAGAGTTGTAATCTCTTATATTCTCCCCTTTTGATTAGTGGATTTCTCTTATTATGTTTTCTCGTGGATGTAAGTCACATTGACCGAACCACGTTAGATACTGATATGCTGTCCCTTTTTATTTCTATTAGCTTCTATTGTTATCTGTTTAATCTCTCTTTATACTTGTCATCTCTTACATTAGAAACTCGGTGTTACAACAAACTAGTATCAGAGCTAGTATTATTTTCTTGTGGGTTTCGAGATGGCGTCGGCAAAGTACAAAGTAGAGAAATTCGACGGGAGAAATAGCTTCAGTTTGTGGAGAGTCAAAATGCGGGCTCTCTTGGTGCAATAAGGCTTGTTGAAATCTTATCCGGTAAGGACAAGTTGCTGGAATCTATGTCCGAGGACGAAAAGAAAAAACTCGAAATGAAGGCGCATAGTGCCATACAACTTTATTTAGCCGACGAAGTTTTACTGGAGGTTTTCGATGTAGATACCGCCGCCGGTTTGTAGCTCACATTAGAAAGCTTGAATATGACAGTTCCTGACCAACAAGCTCTACTTGAAGCAGCGCATCTTCACCCGTTCACATGAAGGAAAATACGCCAATTATAGACCATTATGAGCTAAATAAAATTCTCATGCATTTAAAAATATTAATGTTAGAATAGATGAAGAAGATCAAGCTCTCATCTTATTATGCTTATTACCTCCTTTCTTTGAAATTTTTGTTAATAGTATGCTCTATGGTAGAGGTACACTTTCTTTAGAAGATATCAAATCAGTCTTACATCTAAGGAGTTAAAACAAAAAGTGTCAGTTGTAGGAAGTGAGGATCAAACTGAAGGCTTGTTCGTCCGTGGTCGTACAGAGAAGGGTCGAGAAAAATCTCGAGAAAAATCTAGATTCTAAATCTAGCTTAAGAAAAAATATTGAGTGTCACTATTATCATAAGTTTGGACACTATAAAAAAGATTGTTTTAAGCTCAAAGAAAAAGAAAAAGAAGATGTAAGGAAGAAATCTCAAGATAAGAAATCTTCAGTTGTTAGTGTTGCAGAAGAAGCCCCCATATTGCATGAGGTTCTTTCAGTTACCGTCCTTGATACCCATTCACGAGATGAGTGAGTTCTTGATTCAGATTGTTCTTATCACATGTTCCACAGGGACTAGTTTATGACCTACCAGCCAATTGATGGTGATAACGTCTTAAGGGAAAATAACATACCCTGCGAGATAATTGATATTGGGTCAATCAAGATTAGGATGCATGATGGTATTGTTAGAACGTTGAGTAATGTTCGGCATGTGCCGGATTTGAAGAAAAATTTAATTTCTTTAGGCACCCTCAACTCCAACGGCTATAAGTTTTCAGCTGAAGGTGGAGTTTTGAGAGTTAGCAAAGACTCTCTTGTTGTGATGAAAGGAAAGAAGGTGAATGCTCTTTATATCCTTCAAGGTAGCACGGTGTCATGTGATGTCGTTGTGTCAATGTCAAAAGACCCAAACTTAGATACCACTCGTTTGTGGCATATGTGGTTAGGGTATATGAGTGAGAGAGAACAACATATGTTGAGTAAGCAAGATTTGCTTTGTGGTTAGAAAATAGGAAAGCTTGACTTTTGTGAACATTGTGTTTTTGACAAGCAGCACAGAGTTTCTTTTAGTACAAGTGTTCACAGGACTAAAGACACCTTAGACTACATCCATTCAGATGTTTGGGGTCCCTCTCAGGTTCCATCGAAAGGTGGAGCTATCTTTTGACTTTAATTGATGATTATTTCAAAAAAGTTTGAGTGTATCCTCTCAAGCATAAGAGCGATGTGTTTACACCTTCAAGTAGTGAAAGGTTATGATCGCAAAGCAAACAAGAAAGAAGGTGAAGCACCTCAGGACCGATAATGGAATGAGTTCTGTTCCATGGAGTTTGATCAAATTCTGTAAAAATGAAGGAATTGTGCGGCATCGTACAGTTCGATACACACCACAACAGAATGAAGTTACAGAAATGATGAACAGGACACTATTGGAGAGAGCTCGGTGTATGCTCTCTAATGCTGATTTGTCAAAATGCTTTTGGGCCGAGGCAGTAAATACAGCTTGCTGTTTGGTAAATCCGTCTTCCTCTACAGCTATTGATTTTAAAACTTCTGAAGAGGTATAGTCTAGAACCTAGGCAAAGAAAGCTATATTTTTTTATTATGCTACTGGGGTGAAGGGATACAGGTTGTGGTGTACTGATCCTAAGTCACCTAAATTTGTTATTATTAGGGATATTACTTTTGATGAAAATTACATGTTTCAACTGAAAAAGGAGTCTATTGTTGATATTACAGGTTCAGGAGAGGAAGCAAGCAAGCAGATAAAACTTGAGAGCAAAGTTACAAAAGGAAGGCAGAAGAGCACACGCGTTGAACCAGACGATGATGCTCAAGGTTCAACTTCGGGTGATGATTCACTGCAAGAGCAACAATACAATATTGCTACCGGGAGAGTAAGAAGGCAGATCCGTCTACCTAAACGATACGTCTATGCAGATATGGTCGTTTATGCTCTAAGTGTGGCAGAATCTATTGAGGTTCCAGAGCTTTCCACCTACAATGAGGCTATTAGTTCAGATCAAACTGCAGATAATCCAGCAAATATGATGACAAAGCTCGTACCCTCACGCAAGTTCGAGTACTGTCTCGAATTGTTTGGTGTTCAAAGTGGTGAAGGTTGAGCCCGTCGACGCTAAAGAAGACAGCAAGAATACAAAGGACGCTTGACACAGTTCAAATTAAGGTGGAGAGATTTGTTATTCATTCAAGACAAGGTGGAGATTTGTTGATATGTATTTAATGAATAGAAACAAACCAAGTCATCTTTATAGACTTTTTCTCAAAGTCAACTAGCCACCCTATGAAATCTCTAGCCACCCTAAAAGTCATCAATAGCCACCCTATGAAGATCATAACCACCCTATGAAAATCTTAGCTACCCTAATGAAATCAATTGGGTCACCTATGATTTTGATGTATGTGTGGGGTAAAGTGATGATGGGGTTTAGAAGTTTTACCTATAAATAGGCATCACATTGCATGATATTTCAAGGCAAGGAAGTGAGAACGAGAGAGTTGCTAAATATTGTATTATTCTCTCCTTTCTCTTACCATTTATCTTCCTTTTGTTAAGCTCTAGTGAGTTGGATTTCATTGGGCTTGGATGAGTGAGATTAAAGTTGTAATCTCTTGTATTCTCCTCTTTTGATTAGTGAATTCCTCTTTCTATCTTCTCCTAGGTCATATTAACCGAACCACGTTAAATACTAGTGTGTTGTCCTTTTTTTTTGTTTTGTTTCTATTAGCTTATATTGATATTTGTTAATCTCTCTATATACTTGTCATCTCTTGCATTAGAAGCTCACTGTTACAACAAAAATATTGCACTATCAAACTCTATTGTCCAACGAAAGTCAGTTATTGGGAGCATATATCCCAGTAAAACCAGTGAAAACTGACCCAATAAGAACAACAACAGAAGAAACAAAGCTTTGTGACTAAATGAAACAATAGCAACAAAGCCTTTGTTCTATCAACAACAACAGAACTCAATTTTTTTTTCCCCTAAGTTTTAAAGAACCTGGGACGAAGGCAGTGACCCAGGCAGAAAAAATAAAACTTCTTCTCAATAATAAACTAAGGGGAAAAAAAGAGCAGCTGTAGCAAGACTATGTCCCAATTCATTAATTCAGTTATTTGGTTTTACAATCAACAACCAAAACAACCTTTCAGAGAAATCACTATAGTACCAAGTAATAACTTGCCTAAAGAAAAAAAAAATCCAAGAAAAATTCAGAAGACTCATCCTAGCTTTTACTGGTGATCAGACTCAGATCCATACTAGATAAAAATTACAGCAGTAGATATAAAGTTAATTTCACAATCAGACCAAAATTATCCCTCGGTGATGGGGATATACAGGAATGAAGAAAAACTTTAAAAAAGACAACAAATTAGAAGATAATTGGCACACAAAATTTCAACTTTATTTATTTTTTGAACTTCCCAGCACAAGAGCCACATTAATTCAAACAAACTTATAAGGGGAAAAAAATGAGAGAACAAATTAAAGAGAGAAACAGAACAGAAGCTTCAATTTTATAACATAACTCACACAGAGAAATGAATGAACAACATCAAATGCTAGGATGATTTAAAAAAAAAAAAAAAAAAAAACTGGAATATAACACAAATTAAATCATATTTTGAAAAAAAAAAGTTGAAGTACTCATCTCCTAGAATCATCAGAAAAACATGAAAAAAATTAAAAAGTTAAAAAAAAAAATTACCTGCTCGCCCATTCTGATGATCACATAGGGATCACTGCTCCTAACATCACGAACGACGAGATTCACTCCTCTCAAAACTCTAACTCTGAGCAGACCCAACAAACGATCCATTTCTCTTCTTCTTCTTCTTTTCTTCAAATTTTGTTCAAATTCTAGCAAAGAGATGTTTTTAATTTCTGGGTTTTGCTTCTGTTATTATAACGATATACTTATAGAAGGAGAAAGGGAGTGACTGAGAAATTTAAGAGGCCAAGGACTACTCTCACAGACAAACTGCCGTCAATTTTGTTGTTTGTTATTTTATTTTGGTTTTATTTTTGTTAAACAAAAATAGTTATTTCTTAATCCCGGCCATTTTTCTGTGAGGTAAAGACGCTGACTGGTCAAATTGAGTAGTCATTTTTACCTTGATATTTTGCATACCCGTCCCCAAGAAAGTTAGATTAATATTTAACCGCCTAAAATTTTCCGTTTGGAATGTTTACATATATAACCTCCAAACTCTACCAATTTCAGTCTTAATTTCGGTCCTCATTAACAAAATTTCTTGATAATGAAGCTCACACTGTAGATTATAAGTGGGTAAAGTGATTCTCAAAAGAAATTGACATTTTTATAATTCACCTTTAAAATCATGTCAAGCTTCTCTATTTATATCTAAATCTCTCCCTTAAAATCGAATTAATCAAACTTCACTTTCATTGTCACTGTTATATTGATCGTGATAATTTTATACGATGTACTTGTGCATTTAAAAGCTAGGAATAAAATTTAGCTCAACTTTCCCTAAAAGATGTGTATGGATACTAACACATAAGTATACGTATGCATTAAGCAAAGGTTAAGAGTATACATGGAATTAGTATTTTGATGTGTATGGATATTGGCCTTTCAGGCAACTCAATCCAACCCATGCCCTGACGACTTCTTAACTATGTTATGTATATAACATAAGGTATAAATACTATAATAATGAATCATTATTTTGTATATTGTACACATAAATCTATATAGCTATACACCAGCCCAAACGCTAAGCCACTTTTGTTGGGCGTGGTTGGTTGCAAGAAAGTGGGCGGAAGTAAGGTGGAGAAGCATAATTGCTCATTTCCCTATCTATCCAAACATTAGAAAAGAAAAATAAGAAAACTCATTTTTCTTTTTCTCTACATAACCATTTTCTCACTTTCAGAGTGCTACAGTTAATTTTGTGGTCATGTAAATCTCATTTGTAATAAGTTGTAGCATAAAATAGCTAATTTTTTATCATGTAAATCTCACTTGCATTCTAATTATAGTCTATTTTTTATTTTTTGATTAATTTTTATTTTAATATTATTTGCTTTCAATTTTATGGTCAACTTTTTCACTTCCACTTCCACATTACCATCCAAACATCGGAAAAGACATAACATTTTTCAAGCAACACTTCCCAACAACATCCAAATACCGGAAAATTTGCTAGCCAATTCCCAAGTTCCAAAGGGAACTATTACCACTTCCTCACTTCTTCACTTCCTCACTTCCACTTTTAACCAAACAGGAATGAAAAGATCTCGTTTTAATATTTTTGTTATGTTTGCATGTAACTCTTGAGGTTTTCCAATCGATTGTGTCGGGGATGGAACAAGTGTTGGTTGGGCTGGGTTATAGCCCGCCCCACTTTTCATATATTGCCTTACACCCATACACTTTTTTTCTATTTTAATTTTTTGAAGCAAATTTTTTCTGGTTCCGTCTCTGATTCAGTGGAGAATATTTTTTATTATTTGATAAATTCATATATTGCACAAGCATGTTTATAAAAGACACTTCTCATTTATCACCTTAGACCTCCTTCACTTTTTCATATATTATCTAAAACCCCTTCTATTTTGATTTTTTGAGCAAATTTATTTCTGGTTTCGTTCATGATTCCGTGAAGAATATTTTTTTATTATTTTGATAAATTCATATATTGCACAATCATATATTATAAAAGAATGCAACTCATCCCAAAATTTATTCATGGTTCTAGCTCTGGATTGTGTTAATATCCACCCCGATCAACCCAACTCGGACTCGAATCGTCTGACCCAGTCGGATGGAACCCAAACGGAGAAATTTAGGTCAGGCTGAGTTCGAGTTGAGAGGGTTCCATTGGAATGAGGTTGAATTCAAGTTCGGGTATCATGTCATATGTTTGGGTTGGGTCATAAGTTGGCCCTACTTTCAACCTGACCCAATTACACCCTCTAATAGAAAAAACCAATCTCTTTTACAATTGTTAATTTTACCAGGCTAATGTGCAAAAACTAAGTTATTTTTGGCCCAAATCTTTGCAACAGTAAATAAAGCAATAACTCTGGGGCACTGGTTTTAAGAAAACTAAAAGATTCACTACAGACAACAATTTACTGTTAAAAGTCAATTCCTTAGGTAATTGAGTGGCTGAGCATCTCCCCCAGCTTTCCACCGTCCACACCATAAAGAGAGAAGAAAAAAAAGGTTAGCATTGACCTCATTATTATTTTCGAAGACTTCTTTTCGTATCTATTGACCTTGGAATCTATATCCCTCATCCGTGTTGGGGCGCTTCTAAATGTTATATATATATATATATATATATATATATATATATATATATATATGAGAAAAATGTATATCAGCCCGCGGGCTGAGAGTACTATCTCAGCCTGGGGTGACGTGGCTCAATTTGTCACCTCACTGACTTGCGGCCCGCTTTTAGGTAGAAGTTAAATTACCAAATACCCCTTATGATAACTTTTCCTTATTGTTTATTATTATTTTTCCCCCCTTTTATTTTTGCCGCTCTTTATAGGATATAAATTACTTTTCGCCCTATTTCTTTACCTCTTTTTTGAAAGATCTAGTTTCTCCTTTTCAGCTTGTGATAAATTTTTTTTTGAAAATATAAAATCTTTTCAGATCAATTTTTCAGCCTGCGATAAAATTCTACTTTATAGTTTAATTTTTTTGTATATAATATAGTCAGAGTCTTTGGTCGCATTGTACATTTAAACTGCGACCTTAGTCAAAGTCTTTGGTCGCAGTGTACATGGTGAAATGCGACCAAGGTCGCAGTGTTGTTATTGATAAAGATGGCCAGCAACTGCAATCTAGGGTTGCATTACATGGACTGCGACTTTGGTCGCAGTACGTTAAGTAATTAATTTTTTGTATATAATGTAGTCAGAGTTTTTGGTCGCATTGTACATTTAAACTGCGACCTTAGCCAAAGTCTTTTGTCGCAGTGTACATGGTTAAATGCGACCAAGGTCGCAGTGTTGTTATTGATAAAGATGGCCAGCAACTGCAATCTAGGGTTGCATTACATGGACTGTGACTTTGGTCGCAGTACGTTAAGTAAGTGTTGTTTTATTAAGTGTTGTTTTTTGGATTAAGTCATTTTTTGAATCTAAATGAAAAATGAAAAGTTGTCTGTTGTCTGATGCGACTTGGAGTCAGTCCGTGAGACGCGACCTGTCATAAAGATTTTATGAGATCTTTTAACGTCAAGTCTATGTTGACGAACCCCGCACCATTCGTTGTTTCCCGAAGCGGTTGTCTACGCGTCGGTTCTTCATTGGGTTTAGGCGTTAATGTCTTTTAATGCCAAACCGGCGCTGGCGGTTTGAGACCATTAATGCCGACGATTCTGATTAATGAACCATTAATTATGGTTATTATGGGCTGCCTATAAATAGGGCTCACGCTCTCCCTTTAACAGTCCATAATTAGACTGTTTTCTTTCGAGAGCAATTGCTCTGAGAATTTTCATCTTCTTCAGAGTCTCTAACAGGGGCCTGCCTCCATGGATGAAGATGACCCTATTGACGAACTTGATCGATGTTCGTCCACAAGGGAAGAAGTCATAGACCTCATCGTCCACAAGGGAAGAAGTCATGGTCCTCGTCGTTCACAAGGGAAGAAGTCATGATCCCTGACGAGGACTTAATCCTCACCGAGATCTGCTCTGACTTGATGCACCAGTCAAGCTTGCTGATAACGGATGGTCAGAGTGGGTATGGCGGCGGGGGATGTGGTAGATATAGTGGTGGGTAGCATACCTTGTGAGGTCTCACTCTCCCTCTCTTACCCCAGAAGTGACATCGAGGAAACTCCATGCTCACTGGATAACCTTCTGGTGAAGAGATGTTCATAAACAAAAGATCGTATCCCGGCACTTTGGAGGGTCAGTTGGAATCGGAGGATTCTGCTGCCACCAGACCTCAAGGAGAAGATTGCTCTTAGTCAACAAGGGCTCTTCTTGGCTCAATGGATTGATGTTTTGTCTTCTTGGCTACTTTGATGTTTAGTCTTCTTTGTAACACTCAATCTTATTGATTCTGCTGCCACCAGACCTCAAGAAGAAGATTGCTCTTAGTCAACAAGGGATTTTTTGATGTTTAGTCTTCTTGGCTACTTTGATGTTTAGTCTTCTTTGTAATACTCAATCTTATTGATTCTGCTGCCACCAGACCTCAAGAAGAAGATTGCTCTTAGTCAACAAGCGATTTTTTTGATGTTTAGTCTTCTTTTGTACTGCTGTATTTGTAACACTCAATCTTATTGTATAAGAGATCGTTTTGTATCATTTGCACATGCCTGGAGATAAATGTATGGACATAAATAAAAGCATATTTGTTTTTTTTAATAAACTACGAACTTTTTCGCAGCCATGCATTGCAAACAAAATAACTATGACCATAGATGACACTGCGACCAAGGTCGCATAAGATACATTGCAAACAGTAACTACTGCGACCAGGGTCGACACTGTGACTAAAGTCTGCGACTAAGCAACTGCTGCGGTGACGTGTCACCTCGTCGCAGTGTTGTTGTTGATTAAGACTAAAGACCAGCAATAGCGACCAAGATTGCAGATTATTTTTTAAGACTGCGGCCATCAACTGCGACCAATGTCACAGTGTTGTTGTTGATTATTTATAAAGACCACCAACTGCGACCAAGGTCACAGTGATGTTGTTGATTAAGAGTAAAGACCAGCAACTGCGACCAAGGTCGTTGTGTATTTTATTAAGACTAAACACAGACAACTGCGATCAAGGTCGCAGTTTATTTTATTAAGACTACGGTCGTTTATTTTATTAAGACTACGGTCAGAAACTGCGACCAAGGTAGCAGTGTTGTTGTTGATTAAGACTAAAGTCCAGCAACTGCGACCAAGGTCGCAGTGTATTTATTAAGTCTGCGTCCAGCAACTGCAACCAATGTCGCAACCTTTCATTTTAAAAATTTATAAGGGTGAAGTAATATAATTATTAACTGCGTCCATGGTCGCAGTATATTCGTTTAGCGTAAAATATTTAAAATGAAGGTTTGTAACAATTGTACAGCATTTTCAACCAAGACATAGTAGTAAAAAATGTAATTCACACAATTAACTTTAGAAAACAGATTTATATATATTTAAAAAAAAACAAAATACAATTTTTTTAAACTTCTAATCCTCGTCATCACCATCGTAATGAGAAAGAAGTTTGCGACTTTGGTGGCAGTACTGAAGGAGGTCGCATTGCTATACGATAGCATGTTTCCTCCGGTATTCTTTATTCTGTATTAAGTATGCGACCATGGAATATTTTTTTACTTTTCAATGCTAGAAGTCGCTGTCGTCATATAAAAGGGGTATTTTTGTCAATTTGTTTCATGATTGTTTAGGCGGGGTTTTTTTGATTTTTTTGGCGCCCACACTCTGCGACCGATATGTGGCATATATTCAGCCACGTCCCGCAGGCTGAGAAACTCTCTCAGCCCGCAGGCTGAGGTACAGTAAGCCCTATATATATATATAGGGCTTACTGTACCTCAGCCTGCGGGCTGAGAGAGTTTCTCAGCCTGCGGGACGTGGCTGAATATAGGCCACACATCGGTCGCAGAGTGTGGGCGCCACAAAAAATCAAAAAATCCCGCCTAAACAATCGTGAATCAAATGACAAAAATACCCCTTTTAAATGACGACTGCGACTTCTAGCATTCAAAAGTAAAAAAACATTCCATGGTCGCAGACTTAATACAGAATAAAGAATACAAGACAAAAAATGCTATCGCATAGCAATGCGACCTCCTTCGGTACTGCGACCAAATTCGCAATCTTCTTTCTCATGCCTTATGTAAAAGAAGTAATTAATATTATATCTACCGTCATACAACACCAGTCTAGAAAAAAAGAGATGCACTAATGTTAATCTCGAGAAAGGAAAGATGTGCACCATACGTAATCTAAAGATATAGCCAAACAATTCTATAAAAAGTTAATTTGTACTTCGGATTCTCCAGCAATAAATCTTCAATTAAATATTTAATTTTTTTTACCACTTCCTACCATACTCAACCCTCACATGTGACAATTATTATTACTATTCATGTTCTTACACAATATTGACCTTTATATAATGCTTGTAACTAATATATTACCTCATACCTAAAAAACTATAATTTTGCTCTTCCTTTTCAATTTGATTTCAAAAACTTTCAAAAAAAAATTCATTCTTGAATCATGTCTTCCCCATCTTCTTCCTCTGAACACTCAGAATTCAACTTCAATCAATCCCCCACCGGTCCTTTGTCTTTAGGATATTCTAGTGAATCTGATACCAGTCTGGACTTCACTCCTTTTGACTATCTCACTACATCAAATAATGTATTAACTGATCCTCCTATTCATGATGATAATGAATTTTTCATGTGCGTTAGTGAAGAAGACATTATTCCTCTGCCACTTGACGGAGACATGCTTGATGAAAGCATGTCCTCTGATGCTGTAGGCTCGCTTCCTAGCAACGGTCAGACGAAGAGCTTGATAGAGACGATCCATTCTGGGAGTTCATCGGTGAAACAAAAAAACCTCAAGATGATGAGGAAATAAGTGATGAAGAGGAAGAGCAGAAGAATGAAGACGATGAATCTGCTTATGATGGTGATAATGACGAGGATTAGGGTTTCCTGATCTTCTGATATTCAATTATATTTTGTCTTCTTTTAAAAGCTTTTAATTCTATTTTTTTTGTAAGGTCTCTTTCTCACTATATTAACTTATAAGCTCTTTTAATTACATATCCAAACTGCGACTGCTGCTCTTAAACACTGCGACCATAGTCGCCATCCTACTACGGATGCAATTTATGGTCGCAGTTAATCATTTATCAGTTCCCAATGCGACTTTGGTCGCAATAATGTACTGTTTTGGAGTTCAAAGTAATTTAAAGTTATAGTGTATTAACTTTTAAACTGTTTTGGATAACTGAACAGTCACCTAGGAAGTATACAATTTTTGGGAAAAGATAGAAAATATATTTGAGAGATATTCACGTGGTCCGAGAGCTTAAACCTTTTGGAATTCTGGGATTAAATACATATAAAGGGTCATGAGCAAAGGATTAAAAACATACTAAGTTATTTTTTGCTCAAACTCATTACTCTCACTGTTCCGAAAATACATTCAAAAAATGTCTTCACCATCACCACCGTCTTCACCGGAAAGAAGCCAATCATCAAATGATGATTTTATGTTTAGTTCTGAAACAATGTCTCGCTATGGGTCAGAATCTGAGCTTGATACAGACGACCCTTTCTGGGAGTTCATTGATGAACCAAAACACAAACATGAAGAGGAAGAAAGCGACGATGAGACTGTACCTGAAGAGGAGGAAGAGACAGAAGACGAAAGCGATACAGAAGACGAAAGCATGACTCTTGACGACAAATCTGATTACTATGGTGATGACGACGATTAGAAGTTAAAAAATTGTATTTTGTTTTTCTTTTTAAATATATATAAATCTGTTTTCTAAAGTTATTTGTGTGAATTATATTTTTTACTACTATGTATTGGTTGAAATACTGCCACCATGGACGCAGACTAAATAAATACAATGCGACCAAGGTCGCAGTTGCTGGTCTTTAATCTTAATCAACAACAACACTGCTACCTTGGTCGCAGTTTCTGACCGTAGTCTTTATAATATAAACTGCGACCTTGATCGCAGTTGTTGGTGTTTAGTCTTAATAAAATACACAGCGAACTTGGTCGCAGTTGCTGATCTTTACTCTTAATCAACAACATCACTGCGACCTTGGTCGCAGTTGGTGGTATTTATAAATAATCAACAACACTGCGACTTTGGTCGCAGTTGATGAACGCAGTCTTAAAAAAATAATCTGCAACCTTGGTTACAGTTTTTTGGTCGCAATGTCGACCCTGGTCGGAGTTGTTTCTGTTTGCACTGTAGTCTTATGCGACCTTGGTCGCAGTGTGGTCTCTGGTCCAAGTTGTTTTGTTTGCAATGCATGACTGCGACCAAAGGTCGTAGTTTATTAAAAAACAAATATGCTTTTTATTTATTTTCACGCATTTATCTCCAGGCATGTGAAAATGATAAAAAAAAATGATCTCTTATACAATAAGATTGAGTGTTACAATATAGCAGTAGAAAGAAAACTAAACATCAAAAAGAGCCATTGTTGACTAAGAGCAGTGTTGTTATTGAGGTCTTTTTATTTATGTCCAGGCATTTATCTCCAGGCATGTGAAAATGATACAAAACGCTCTCTCATACAATAAGATTGAGTGTTACAATATAGCAGTACAAAGAAGACTAAACATCAAAAGAACCAAGAAGACTAAACATCAAAAGAGCCCTTGTTGAATAAGAGCAGTGGTGTTATTGACGTCCCCGTGTACTAAAAAACTGTGGACGTCGAGGACCATGACTTCTTCCCTTGTGGACGAATATCGATCAAGTTCACCGGCCAAAATATTCTCCACAGGCCCAGCGAACCTGAAAAAGGACAATCAAGCTCTGGGTCTTCTTCGTGCATAGGGTCATCTTCATCCATGGAGGCAGGCCCCTGTTAGAGACTCTGAAGAAGGCGGAAATTCTCAGAGCAATTGCTCTCAAATGAACACAGTCTAATTATGGGCTGTTAAAGGGAGAGGGTGAGCCCTATTTATGGGCAGCCCATAATAACAGCTTCGGGAAACAGCGAATGGTGCGGGTTCATCAACGTAGACTTGACGTTAAAAAGATCTCATAAAATCTTTATGACAGGTCGCGTCTCACGGAGTCGGTCCAAGTCGCATCAGACAACAGACAACTTTTCATTTTTCATTTAGATTCAAAAAAATGACTTAATCCAAAACAACACTTAATAAAATAAGAACACGGCGACCTTGGTCGCTATGCATGTTAATCTAAAGGAAAACACTTACTTAACGTACTGCGACCAAGGTCGCAGTCCATGTAAAGCGACCTAAGACTGCAGTTGCTGGCCATCTTTATCAACAACAACACTGCGACCTTGGTCGCATTTAACAATATACACTGCGACCATCTTTATCCTTAACAACACTGCGACCTTGGTCGCAGTTAATAATTATATTACTTCACCCTTAAAAATTTATAAAATACACAGCGACATTGGTTGCAGTTGCTGGTCGCAGACTTAATAAATACACTGCGACCTTGGTCGCAGTTGATGGACTTTAGTCTTACTCGACAACAACACTGTTACCTTGGTCGCAGTTTCTGACCGTAGTCTTAATAAAATAAACTGCGATCTTGATCGCAGTTGTTGCTGTTTAGTCTTAATAAAATACACAGCGACCTTGATCGCAGTTGCTGTTCTTTACTCTTAATCAACAACATCACTGCGACCTTGGTCGCAGTTGGTGGTCTTTATAAATAATCAACAACAACACTGCGACTTTGGTCGCAGTTGATGGCCGCAGTCTTAAAAAAATAATCTCCAATCTTGGTCGCTATTGCTTGTTTTTAGTCTTAATCGACAACAACACTGCGACGATGTGACACGTCACCGCAACAGTTGCTTAGTCGCAGTCTTTGGTCGCAGTGTCGACCCTGGTCACAGTAGTTACTGTTTGCAATGTATCTTATGCGACCTTGGTCGCAGTGTCATCTATGATCATAGTTGTTTTGTTTGCAATGCATGGCTGCGAAAAAGTTCGTAGTTTATTAAAAAAACAAATATGCTTTTTATTTATGTCCAGGCATTTATCTCCAGGCATGTGCAAATGATACAAAACGATCTCTTATACAATAAGATTGAGTGTTACAAATACAGCAGTACAAAAGAAGACTAAAACATCAAAAAAATCCCTTGTTGACTAAGAGCAATCTTCTTCTTGAGGTCTGGTGGCAGCAGAATCAATAAGATTGAGTGTTACAAAGAAGACTAAAAATCAAAGTAGCCAAGAAGACTAAACATCAAAAAATCCCTTGTTGACTAAGAGAAATCTTCTTCTTGAGGTCTGGTGGCAGCAGAATCAATAAGATTGAGTGTTACAAAGAAGACTAAACATCAAAGTATCCAAGAAGACAAAACATCAAAAGAGCCAAGAAGAGCCCTTGTTGACTACTAAGAGCAATCTTCTCCTGGAGGTCTGGTGGCAGCAGAATCTTTCGTTTATGAACATCTCTTCACCAGAAGGTTATCCAGTGAGCATGGAGTTTCCTCGATGTCACTTCTGGGGTAAGAGAGGAGGTTTTGAGACCTCACAGGGAATGCTACCCACCACTATATCCACCACATCCCCCGCCGCCATACCCACTCTGACCATCCGTTACCAGCAAGCTTGACTGGTGCATCAAGTCAGAGAAGATCTCGGTGAGGATTAAGTCCTCGTCAGGGATCATGACTTCTTCCTTGTGAACGACGAGGACCATGACTTCTTCCCTTGTGGACGATGAGGTCTATGACTTCTTCCCTTGTGGACGAACATCGATCAAGTTCGTCAATAGGGTCATCTTCATCCATGGAGGCAGGCCCCTGTTAGAGACTCTGAAGAAGACGAAAATTCTCAGAGCAATTGCTCTCGAAAGAAAACAGTCTAATTATGGACTGTTAAAGGGAGAGCGTGAGCCCTATTTATAGGCAGCCCATAATAACCATAATTAATGGTTCATTAATCAGAATCGTCGGCATTAATGGTCTCCAACCGCCAGCGCCGGTTTGGCATTAAAAGACATTAACGCCTAAACCCAATGAAGAACCGACGCGTAGACAACCGCTTCGGGAAACAACGAATGGTGCGGGGTTCGTCAACATAGACTTGACGTTAAAAGATCTCATAAAATCTTTATGACAGGTCGCGTCTCACGGACTGACTCCAAGTCGCATCAGACAACAGACAACTTTTCATTTTTCATTTAGATTCAAAAATGACTTAATCCAAAAAACAACACTTAATAAAACAACACTTACTTAACGTACTGCGACCAAAGTCGCAGTCCACGTAATGCAACCCTAGATTGCAGTTGCTGGCCATCTTCATCAATAACAACACTGCGACCTTGGTCGCATTTAACCATGTACACTGCGACAAAAGACTTTGGCTAAGGTCGCAGTTTAAATGTACAATGCGACCAAAGACTCTGACTACATTATATTCAAAAAAAATAATTACTTAACGTACTGCGACCAAAGTCGCAGTCCATGTAATGCAACCCTAGATTGCAGTTGCTGGCTATCTTTATCAATAACAACACTGCGACCTTGGTCGCATTTCACCATGTACACTGCGACCAAAGACTTTGACTAAGGTCGCAGTTTAAATGTACAATGCGACCAAAGACTCTGACTACATTATATACAAAAAAAATTAAACTATAAAGTAGAATTTTATCGCAGGCTGAAAACATTGATCTGAAAAGATTTTATATTTTCAAAAAAAATTTTATCCCAGGCTGAAAAGGAGAAACTACATCTTTCAAAAAAGAGGTAAAGAAATAAGGCGAAAAGTAATTTATATCCTATAAAGAGCGGCAAAATAAAAGGGGGGAAAAATAATAATAAACAATAAGGAAAAGTTATCATAAGGGGTATTTGGTAATTTAACTTCTCCCTAAAACCGGGCCGCAAGTCAGTGAGGTGACAAATCGAGCCACGTCACCGCAGGCTGAGAGAGTACTCTCAGCCCGCGGGCTGATATACATTTTTCTCATATATATATATATATATATATATATATATATATATATACACACACACACACACACACACACACACACACTTCTCTCCTTTTAAAAGGATTTGAGACTGAATCTTTTTCACTCAAATTTAACCCTTCGACATTCGAATACAAGATCCACACTGTTGAAGTTGATGTATATTATTTTAAGTATTTATAAATCAAAAATTAAGTGTTTTGAATATATTTTGCCCATCTATCAAGTAGGAAAAAACAGACGGCCTAAATAGTGAGTTAGTTAGTTTAACGGTGTAGAACATTTAAAACCTAACAAAAATTAGTTTGTAAGGATTTTTAAATGTTTAGATCATAATGAAATTGCCGGATCGAGAATCTGTATGTCTAAACACATAGATCTAACCAACTCACTACTTTTGACTGTCCATTTTGCGCCGCTTGATGGATTGACAAAAAGTAGTCAAAGCACTTGATTTTTAATTATAGATACTTGAAATAATATACATCTTCAATTGAGTGAATCTTGTATTCGAACGTCGGAGGTTTAAATTTAAGTGGGAAGGATTCAGCCTCAAATCCTTTTGGAAGAACACAAGTCTCTCTCTACACACATATATATGGGGTTGATGTACCTCAACCGACAGCTGAGAGAGTTTCTCAGCCAGCGGGACGTGGCAACATAATAACCATGAATTTGACATTAATTTTGGCGGACAAAAACCAAAAAAATCCCGCCCGACTTACTATCAGTCACTTCAACAATGGCTTTAATAAAAATACCCTCCCTCACAACTTTTCACTGTATGTAAATATTTCCTTTCAAAAAAATTTACAGATATAAATTTTCAGTTGATCATTCTGAAGAGATTATTGCTATTGTTTCACAATATTTCTTAGTTTTTAAAAATATATTTGCTAAATATGGCGCCAAAGAAATCATCCTCAGAAAAAGGTAATAGGGAAACCCCAAAAAAAAATTCCGCGTTTGTAAATTTTAGTAGTTATATTTTTTTTCAGATTTGATTCCATTTTTTTCATTTTTTTTTAAACTTGCGACCGTGGTCGCAAATAGAGAGAAAGATTCGCAAACTTGCGATCATGAATCGCTTTTAAATTTTTAAATTTTGTAACACAGCGATAAAGCTCCAATTTTTTTTTGTTTTTTCATTCCCTTTTCTGTCAACTTGCGTCGCAGTTGTTTGAATTAGCTTTTTAAATCTATGCGACCTTAGTCGCAGAGTTTTAAAATTATTTGTTTTTTCATTCCCTTTTCTGTCGACCTAGGTCGCAGTTGTTTGAATTCGCGTTTTAGATATATGTGACCTTGGTCGCATAGTTTTAAAAGTTATTTTTTAAATTATTCACTTCCAATTTTTTAAAGGTTTTTTCTACTAAGACTCTGTGACTGATATCGCAATGTTGCCGTTCAATCTCTCCTTGTTAGGGGTATGGTCACAGTCTGTTACCTAGGTTATCGTGATTGAATATTGCGACCCTGGTTGCTGTATGATGATACAAAGGTCCATTCATGATAAATTATTTAGGTTAATTACAAAATTGCAGTGCGACTTTGGTCGCAATCTATTATATTCTACTAAATTGGATTAACTGGACACTGATATATTACACTGCGACCTTTGTCGCTGTATGATAAATTGGTGAATTATTTTATTTAATTAGAAATTAGCGACCGGAGTCGTAGTGTAAAATATCATTCGACCTAGGTCATAGTGTATTATAATTTATTAAATTCTGTTGCAACCAAGGTCGCAGTCTTATTTTCTTTTATTTCTGTAAATAAACATTAAACTAATATTTTTAATATTTCTTCATCATAGGTAAACAACGTGAAGGTTCGTCCTCTGAGATCGAGCCTAAAGCCTATGTGCGGATTCATTAGGAACTTCAAAAAGCACATTCAGGGCGATTTCATAGATGCGATGAAGAAGAGCCCGTTTGGCCCAATCTTCATGGCCTTCTACAATGAGAAATTTGAAGGTAAAAAAGGTCTAAAATCAAACATCAGTATACTGAAAATTGTAGACCAGTATGACAGGGATACAAGAACCTTTAGAAATGGGGGCAAACATATTGAGTTAACAGTGGAGGATGTTGCCCTAACTTTTGGTCTATCTATCAATGAGGCGGATTTTATTATGAATAAGACCTGCACAATGAAGGACGGAGGGGTTATAAAAACATTATTTCCCTAATATACAGAAGATCAATAAAGTATCCATTGAAGAAACTTTAGATAATCTTCTGGTCAAGAAAAGAAGTAGGAGTGAATTAGATGTGACTAAGAATGAACAGTTGAGCAGCAAGTGACTTTAAATGAAATTATAAGAGACAGACAAAGACTTGCAGCTCAAGACTTTACGACAATAATCATCGTATATATGTCGGCCACTCTATTCTTTTCTGACAGTAAATGTACAGTGACGTAGTATATTGTGGAACATTGTCAATATTCAGCTGATGAGGACAATATGCTGGACAAAAATATTTGAGCTTTCAGACATTTCTCCATGTGAATTCAGATCCTACAAAACAAATTGACGACCTAAATAAAATAAATAATTGAATATCACACATCTGAACTGTAATTAGTAAAACTGCGACCAAGGTCGCAGATGTAAAGAAATTTATAACTTCTAAATAACAGACTGCGATCGTAGTCGCAGTTTTCTGTATGAGCAGATTTTTTAAAAACCTAAATAATAACTGTGCAACTCTCTCATTAATATATACTGCGACCTTAGT
>JAVJIF010015286.1:0-112667 GCA_038442645.1 Agave tequilana | reverse complement strand
ACTCTAATCAGCTACAGCAAGGCCTCCATGGTTCAGGCTCCTAGATCTGGATATGAGAATTCAGGGTTGCCAGATGCAACCCGCAAGTACTTGATAAAGCCAAGTGGCGTGCATGTGAGGGAGTCACACGCATGCATGATTAAGTGATGTGGATCAAGCATGTAGGTACAAGTAATATAAAAGAAATTAAAGGAATGACAGTAAATCTAAAATCAAGTAAATACATCTATATCGATAAGTTTGAATCAGAAAGCATGCATAGAAAATAGTATCGAGAGCTAAAGTACAAATAAAACATGCGATAAATATATTAAACATGCGATAATTACATTAAATATGCGATATAAAAACAAGTATGGACAAAAATAGTTGTATAAGCTCAGATTATGGATTCACGGGATCGATAGTCAAGGGGATAATCCAAACGAGGAAACCCTCATCTATATGCCACATATCTCATATCTTCATCATCTGAGTTCATACAACTTGAGTTGCCCTCAGAGTAACAGAGCTAGAGTGTGTCAGTAATAATCATTGTGCCACATAAATTATATGTCATAAGGCAGGGTGTCAACTCAGAGCATAACACTATAACTGAAGAATATAAAGGTGTTGTATTTTAAGTTATTCAATAATAATAATCAGTACCGTTTGATATTCATTCGTCTCCCAACCAGCGCCTCACATCACTGATAGTCCATACTAGAGCTTGCACTCTGTAGAACTCACTCGGGTCTGATATGTGAGTACCAGGATCGAACAAAGGAGACCAATATCACGCGTTCATAATATTATTACTGTTTGGTTGTTTTTATGTTATTCATCCGATCTATATGCTTTTGTATGTACTATCAGCACACATACATCCACTTATGAATAAGATGAGTTATTATTTGAAATTGATAAATCTGATGGCTCATATTTATAGTGGGTCCCGTCTCTGCCCGAGACTAGGCTTAGGAGTACAGGCTACTGCTTCCAGGGACTTATCACTTGCGCGTCCCGCACAACACTTCAGATATCAGGCTACTGCTTCGGGGACTTATCATTACGCGCCCCACACGACACTTCAAATATCAAGCTACTGCTTCCGGGGAACTTATCATTACGCGCCCCACACGACACTTCAGAAATATCACCATTATAAATATGACATCATACCGGTATCCATCAGTTTCCTCCACCCCAGTGTAAGTTGAGTCCTTAATATATATATATATATATATATATATATATCTATATATATATATATATATATATATATATATATATATTGTAACGCCCCGATCCCAAGGATACGGAGACGTTATGGCGACGTACATACGCGAGGTGAAAACACCCTCAGCGTACGTTAAGCCTCAGTACAGGACATAATCTCCATGTACACAAGGGTTCCAGCAGGAAATAAGTACAAGAATACTTGTAGAAAGAGGTTAGTGATCATAACAGATAGAATAACAGGGATAAATAAGATAACAGCAATAAATCATAAAGATACCTATGGATAGTCTCGATGAGGAATCTCCTATGTAACTCCAAGGCACTATCAGATAATACCGTGACTCGGATCTCCAACCTGGGCACGCAAACCCAGGGTCGTCAGAAAGCGACCTAGTGAGTGGTAAAATGAAGGAGGCAGTAATATATACTATAGTAATACAAGCACGATACTAATATATAATACATGATGTTGTACTAGTGATACCATATAATAAGTATATACTATGCAGTAGAAAACATATAATCATGTCACCTTTAATACCATCACTACCTAACGGTTATCATCAGGTCATGTCTCTAATCGTATCCAGGTTATATCATAAAATAATGTTGTTTAGTGGTGACGTAATAAAAATGAACATGCTAGTGGTGACGTGATAGAAGTGAACATGTAGATGAAGTATGCAATCATTCTATAGCGATGTGAGCATACAAGATAGTATCTATAGCATATACAGGAACTAAAGGCATACAATGTATGGTATACGTGTATCACCACATGAAGTGTAATAAGCATCAGGTAATGTAGCAAAGTCCACCGATAACATGATATCGGAAACATATCAGGAACAGTAACAAGTACAACTACACAATAGTATACATGTATCAGGCAAGTCAAGTTATTTATCCAATAGTAGCAATCAGTACCGCCTGCTATTTTAATCAATCTCTTCCAGTGTCCCTACCACTGGCAGTTCATACTGGAGCCCGACACTCCAGTCGAACCCATCCGGACATGGCATACGGGTACCATTATCCAAACAAGAGAGTGATCAAATAACAAGTGTTCCGACGTCACTACATGTAGATGAAGTATGCAATCATTCTATAGCGATGTGAGCATACAAGAATAGTATCTATAGCATATACAGAAACTAAAGGCATACAATGCATGGTATACGTGTATCACCACATGAAGTGTAATAAGCATCAGGTAATGTAGCAAAGTCCACCAATAACATGATAGCGGATAACATATCAGGAACAGTAACAGTACAACTACACAATAGTATACATGTATCAGGCAAGTCAAGTTATTTATCCAATAGTAGCAATCAGTACCGCCTGCTATTTTAATCAATCTCTTCCAGTGTCCAATACCACTGGCAGTTCATACTGGAGCCCGCACTCCAGTCGAACCCATCCGGACATGGCATACGGGTATCATTATCCAAACGAGAGAGTGATCAAATAAACAAGTGTTCCCGACGCCACTATTGTGTATACTGTTTTATTATGTTAATTGGAAACCCATGGTCAAGGAGCTCTTATCAGGTAGATGTATCCGTGCATACCGGGATCACGGCCTTAAACAAACCCCTGGTGCTGAAACTGTAACGCCCGATCCCGCAGGTACGGGGACGTTACATAGTGGTATCAGAGCTTAGGTTCACACCTGGTGTGGGTAACCACCTGGGTCAATACTCGGGCTCTTACCAACAGTACAATCAGATTCAGATTCTAGTTAATCTGTATCTGAATTTGGGATTCCAGCAACGAGTACAAGAATATCATGACCTTGAAAATTCATTCTGAAAAACACCTAGAGGGGGGTGAATAGGTGTAATTGCTAATCTAATAACTTTTAAAACAATTATGGATGAATGATGCAACGATCTCTCAAAACAGACTAGGAGCCGTATACCCGGTGAAGGGTTCTGAACTCCTTCCTCTTGATTCCTCTGGATATGAGTTAGAGGTGCGTAATGCAATCTTGTTGTATGATATTTGATCGATAAAATATCAATGAATAAATAATATGCGATGTTGAAGTGCACACAAGAAGTGTCACAAGTAAAGGAAACAATAAGCAATAAAGAGCAATTAAAAGTAAAGCGAAATAGAGAGCAAGAGCAAGAAGGCAATCGCAAACATAAGTATTGTTTCGAGGTTCGAGCCACCGCTCTACTCCCCGCCTTCACCACCGTAAGGGTTCCACTATCCACCGAGGACTTTACAAGGTCTACCGAAGACCCGGAGCACCGAAACCACCACTTACAAGAACTCTACCAAAGAGTTATCTCCACAAGAGGACACAAAGAAAAGTAGCCAAGTGATCACAATAATGATTACAAACTCTTTACAACACTTCTCTTTTACAACTCCTTATAGAATGAGGATTGAAATTTTTGGCTCTAGAAGTGTAGTGAGAAAAAACAACTCAGTTGTAAATGAATTTTACTTGAGAACACAACTGAAAACAATAGCCAAGATGCAAGAGAGAATTGAGAGCTTTGAAACTTTTTCTTTCTTTTCAAAACTTGTAAACTAGGGATTTTTCTTGGTCTTATGCAAGAGACCATTCTCCTCTATTTATAGGGAGAGAAGGGATTAAAACACATTAAAATAGAGTTTATTTGATCAGAAAATAATCCCTAAACTTCAGAGCAATTCTGCTACAAAACAGGGTGAAAACAGATTTTCAGAATTTCACCAAAGAGAAATAGTCGTTGGCAGCTGGCAGGCTTGGCGGTCGGCCGTCCCGGTCGGCCGTCAGCCCTGCTGGCATATAGCCGTTAGGCTCGGGTCGCCGGTCGTCGCGACGACCGGCAAAGAGAAGGGAAACAACAGTATTGTATAGGCGGTCGGCCGGTCGGCCGACCGACGACAAAAACAGAGAGCAGAAGTTTTGAGTCTCGGTTCGGCACGGACGGCCGACGATAGACGTACAGAGCATGCACGTCCTCCACACAAGGATTGTCGATTTCCGGCCGAGCCAAACACCGAAAAAGAACAATATTTTGAGAAATTATTTAAGTCATATCTTAATCTTTATATTAGAATTTTAAACATAATCATTATTGACCAAGGCATGAACTTTTAAACAAACTTCAAAACAAAAAACTGGTATTTTTGTAGTGTGTGTGTGTCCTAGAGCCAATATTCTACAACCTCAAACTTTAACAAACTATTCTTACATTGGTTTCTAATAACTACAAGGTCTTCAAGTGGGCTTCTCCATATGTGATCTTGCAAAGCTTGATACTAAACACCTTTCTTTAGGGAAGAATGCTCCTAGAATCATTAGAACCCTGAAACACACTAAAACAACAAACATGATTAGTACAAATAACTATATATGTTTTGTCAACACAAAACACACTAAACGATTGATTGTAACCTTGGGCCAACACATTCCTTGCCTCGTTTGTATTCCTTCCTTCCGGTTGTCAACCAGAATATTCTATTTCCTTCTCGTTTTCTTGGCTTCTTGTGGCTTTCCAATCCGTTTTCACTACAATACTTCTCCATCCTGAGTTCCTTATAGATATCAGAGTGCGCAGCGGAAGTGTCGTGGACCCGTAACATTAGGCTTTGCTTTTGGTCAAAAAATATTGATCTCTCTCCTGATGTGAAATTTCGAGGATGAAATTTTTTGTAAGGTGGGGAGAAAATGTAACCCCTGATCCCCAATGTACGTATCACAGTATCAGTACACGATACGATGTACAAAATTGATTTAACCTCCGTGGTAGTCCGATTGAGCTGATTTCAGTTTCAAAAATTATTTTTTAATATTTTAGATTTTTCATGATTTTTTGGAATTTTTCTGGATTATTTTGGAAAATCTCCGTAGTCGGTGCGACCGATACCGATACTCGGCTTTACAATTTTTATTTCACAAACGAAGTAGCATTTTTAGAATCCGCTTTCACCATGTATCTTAGAATCATATGATCTACGTTAGGGTATTTTTGGGGATTTTTCTGAATTTATCGAAAATCCGGCCAAACGGTGTCGCCCGATACCGGCGACAGCTTCTAGGATTTTTAATTTGCAAACTGGATTGTATTTCTTTAAACGGTTTTCATATTATATCTCAGAATAATATTCTCTATTTTTCATAATTTTTAGGCACCGTTCAGAGCTGATCGAATATTGGACCACTATTATAATAATAAAATATTATTTTTATCTTTCTTTTTCTTTTCTTTTCTTCTCCCTTCTTCCACACGCTTCTTCTCCATGGCCATAAACCCACCGCCATTCCCCTCTTTAAATTCCCTCTCTCTCTCCCCTAACTCTCTCTAATTCTCAAAAACCCTCTCTCCTCTCTCTCTCAAACTCTCTCTCTCTCCAAACTCTCTCTCTCTAACCTCTCTCTTTCTCTATCTGCGCGACCCAACAAGAGGGGGGGCTGACCCATGCCAGCGGCCAGGCGCCGCCGGCGGCGGCGCCCCAGCCCGGCCGACGCCACCGCCGGCCGCGTCCCCACACCAACCTCCTCCTCTTCTTCTTCTTCTTCCTCTTCTTTTTCTTTTCTTTTCTTTTTTTCTCCTGTCATTCTCCAGCTCCCTGTTTCTCTCTCCCTCATCTTTTCTCTCCCCGGCCTGACTGACGGCCGCGCCGGCGGCGGCCAGCAAGGCTGGCCGGTTGCTTGCGCAACAGCAGCAAAAGCTGCTGCTCTGTTTCGGGTTCGGGTGGAACCCGAACCCACTAACCCTTTTGGTTGTGGTCTAAACCCGTTAGCCCAAAACCAGTTAAACCCATTAACTTAAGTTAATTGGGTATGGGTTGTGGATCTGGACTCGACCCATTAAGCGCCCAACCCGCTTCCAAAAACCAATAGAGGTAAATTTACAGAAACCCCCTGATTCAATTTATTAATTGCATTTGAATTCTTTTTATTTACATATTTAATCCATTTTTATGATTTTTAGTATTCGGGCGATAATTGGAGCATCCGGACTCCGATTTGGACGATTCTGGATCCGTTGCGATCGTGGGAAAGAGAGCTACCTTTTCCATGACTAGTTTGTGAGTGTTTTCTTTTCTAAATTATAATTATGTATTCATGTTTAGCTTTCATTATGAAACCGTAATTATGGGTGAAACACTAGCACTGTTAAATTAATAACTTAACTCGAGAAACGTCATGTTTGTAATAAGAATTTGTATACAATGTCAGTAAACATAGACACGAAGCTAGATGATCAATTAAAGAATCACTAGACACTGTCACTGCATGGATAACTAGTATGGTTGCCCACTACTGCTACATGGACACCAAGACACGCGTACTTCATTATATACAGGATCTTGTCACTATTTCACTGTCCACCCTTACCGACCCATGGTACACTAAGCACCGTAGTGCATGTAGATATCGGTTACATTGGATATGGTATTTCATGTAGCTTTCATGTAGTTTCATGTACACGTCTCACCATTACATAGATACTGAGATTCACGACACTAGTACTGCATGTTTGTGACCTACTGATAGACGGATATACTAGTACACTGATACCGTCATGTTAGAATGATATCCTCGTTACATGGATGCACTGATCACTGTTATTACATGCACTATCACAGAGATATTACACGGATTATTGTTACACATAGATGTCCCACTGGTACACGGATAGACCAATGCACGGACTACCGCATTTCATATTATTGCTACCGTTATGTCATGTTTACATATCACTGTTACACATGCATGTCATGTTTCCATATCCCTATTACACACGCATATATGGTTTCTCTATTCTTGTCATATGGATCCTTGTGCATATTACATATCTTATTGTTTCATGTTACCGTATTCATATTCTATGATTGTTTCCTGTTACTGATATGGATATGCCCGTTACTGGACATGAGAGCTGTTGATATGCGATATGTGGAATCCCACATTTATTGTTCCCGTTTCCCGTTTCCCGTTATAGTGTTCCCGTTTCCCGTTATATTGTTCTATGCTATCAACAGAGCTCAGGTCCTGTGATCATGTCTTGTTACATTGTATACTTGACATATCAGATCATCAAGCTAACTGGGGTATGGGGAGACTTGATGGTTGATTAGATCTTATCGGGTGATGTACTGGATCCATATTGTTCTCCCACTGCAGGGACGGTAGTGCTACCTACCAATTGCTCCATGAGCTCTCGTTACTTTTTCATGCTCCCCTCTTAGCGGAGGGCCCTGGTCTTAGCAGCAGGGGTTTGTTTAAGGCCGTGATCCGGGTATGCATGGGATACACCTACCCGATAAGAACTCCTCGACCATGGGTTTCCAATTAACATAATAAAATAGTATACACAATAGTGACGTCAGGAATACTTGTTATTTGGTCACTCTCTCGTTTGGATAATGGTACCCGTAGGCCATGTCCGGATGGGTTCGACTGGAGTGCGGGCTCCAGTATGAACTGCCAGTGGTATGGGACACTGGAAGAGATTGAGTAAAATATCAGGTGGTACTGATTGTTATTATTGTATAAATCACATGACATGCTCGACTCCTGTATATTATTGTCCTTGTTATTATTGTTGATATGTTAGTCACTATCATGTCACCTGTGTATCGTGTTACATTTTCTGATATTCGTTACACTCCATGTGGTAACATGCGATTCATGTACATGTATACCCTGCATTATAAATATGCTGCTTTATATATACCTTGCATACTTCATTTTGTATATGCATAACACAGTAGTATGAGTATATTGCATGCTGCACATCTACATGTTCAGTTCCATCACCCACCACTATACAACCTATTTATGATATTAAACCTGAGACAACTATAGACCTGACCCGATGATAACGGCTAGGTAGTGATGGTATTAAAAGATGACCTGTTTATATATTTTACTACTTACATGTTTATATGTTTTTACTGCTTATTATATACTTATTATATGGTATCACTAGTACAACATCATGTATTATATATTATTATCGTGCTTGTAGTACTATCGTATGTATTACTGCCTCCTCTTTTACATCACTAGGTCGCTTTCTAACGACCCTGGGTTTGCATGCCCAGGTTGGAGACCGAGTTAGCGTATCGTCAGATAGTCCATGGGTTCACATAGGAGACTCATCATCGAGCTCATTCATAGGTATCCTTGTGATGTATTGCTGTTATCTTATTTATCCCTGTTTTATATATGTTATGATCACTAACCTCTTCCTGCAGGTATTCTTTTACTTATTAAATGCTGGAACTCGTGTATATATAGAGGCTATGTCCTGTACTAAGGCTTAACGTACGCGTGAGGTTGTTTTCACCTCGCGTATGTACGTCGCCATAACGTCCCCGTACCTGCGGGATCGGGACGTTACAGAGACCAGGGCCCTCCGCTAAGAGGGGAACAATAATCAAGTAACAGGAGCTCATGGAGCTATACAATCAGTAGGTAGCACTACCATCCCCTGCAGTGGGAGAACAATATAGATCCAGTACATCACCCGATAAGATCTAATCAACGTCAAGTCTCCCCAATACCCAAGTTAGCTTTATGATCTGATATGTCAAGTATAAAATGTAACAAGAACAAATACAGTACATGATACGAGTAACATGATAACCGGACCTGAGCTCTGTTGATAGCATAGAACAATATAACGGGAAACGGGAATAATATAAACTGGAAATGGGAACAATAGATGTGGGAGTCCACATGTCGCATATCAACAGCTCTCATGTCCCAGTAACGGGAATATCAATATCCATAACGGGAATAATCATATAACGAGAATACAGGGTGGACTACTTATGTAACAATAATCCATGTAATAGAAACAGTGTTCAATATAATGGGAATCCAGGAATATCCATGTAGCAATACTATAAACCAAGATCCATGTAACAGGAATAAATCCATGATCCATGTAACAGGAATACAAGGACAATCAATGCATGTATACCGGTGAGTCTATATAATAGTGATATAAGAATATGAAGTAACTGTGCACAGGACGGTATCCCATGTACTAGCGTATCAGTATATCAATAGTTCCCAAACATGCAGGAATAGTGTCGTGAATCTCGGTATCTATGTAATGGTGAAACATCAACTAACGGTATAGCGTGTAACAGAGATTTATATGCAATACAGTGTCCAGTGTATCGGAGGGTCGGTAAGGGTGATAGTGTAATAGTGACAATAGCTGGTATCATGGAGTACGCGTGTATCAGTACACATGTAACAATACGACGGAACCATGATTGATGTCTATGAAGTGACAGATGTGATGGATGTAAGAAAAACATATGGAATAATAATCTAACCATGTTAATATGATTATCTATCATTTATACATTATATGAACTATATGTTATATGAAATCGAAGCAGATGAAAATATTATGTTATTGGTTATGTCTCATGCATTACAAAATAGGCCTTTATATAATTAAGTTATTTATTAACATTCTAGTGATTTACCCATAATCACGATTTATTTATCTAAGCAATCACTCAATTTCTTAAACATGAATAAATATAATTTATAAAAGAAAAACACTCACTAACTAGCTAGGGAAGGTAGCTTTCTTTCTCACGATCGTAACGGATCCAGAATCGTCCAAATCGGAGTCTGGATGCTCCAGATATCGCCCGAATACTAAAAGTAACAGAAATGGGTTAAATATGTAAATAACAATATTTCAAATGCAAATACTGAAATGTAACAGGGGGTTTTCTGTAAGATTACCTTTATTGGCTTTTGGAGCGGGTTGGCTCGTAACGGGTCGGGTCCAGATCCACAACCCATACCTAATACTTAAGTAAATGGGTTAAAGGTTAACAGGCTATCGGGTTTCAATATAACCCAATAGGGGTTAATGGGTTTGGGTTCTAACCCAAACCCACAAAGGGAAAAAGAGGAGGAGGAGCAGCAGCTGCGCTGCTGCTGCGCATACCGTGGCCGACCAGCCCCGCTGGCCGGCGGCGAGGCAGAGCCCGCGGCGGCGGTCCCGGCCGGCGGCGGCGCGGCCGCATGCCAAGCTGTGAGAGAGAGAGAGGAGAGGAGAGAGAGGGTGAGAGAGTGAGGGGGAAGAGTTTTACAGCACAGCAAAAGAAGGAGGAGAAGAAGGGGAGGAAGGGCGCGGCCGTGGTGGCGCGGCCAGGCTGGGGCGCGGCCGCCAGCGGCGGCGGCGGCGGCACGGGCCGGGGGTGCGGCGGCACCGGCGGCGCTTGGCCAGGCCGTAGGCATGGGGTCTGCCCCTGCACAGAGAGTGGGAGAGGGTGCGGGGAAAGAGGGAGTTGAGAAGAGAGAGATGAAAGAAGGGAGAGAGAGGAGAGAGAGTGAGAGAAAGATTGATTTTTAGAGGGAGAAGGGGAGAGGGTTTTAAATGAGGGAAGAGAGAAGAGGCAGTTAGGTTTAGGCAGTGGAGAAGAAGCTTTGAGAAGAAGGAAGAAGAAAAGAAAAGAAAAAGAAATATTAAACTAATAATATTTTATTATTATTATATTGGCCAATATTTGACCAGCTCCGAACAATGCCCAAAAATTACAAAAAATAGAGAATATTATCTTGAGACGTAATAAAAAAACAGTTTAAAAAAATTCAATCTGGTTTGCAAATTAAAAATCCTGGAAGATATCGCCGGGGTACCGGGCGACACCAGTTTGGCCCGATTTTCGATAAAGTCAGAAAAATCCTCAAAAATACCCTAACGTAGATAATACGATTCTAAGACACATGGTGAAAGCGGATTCTCACACTACAACTCCATTTGTGAAAGAAAAAGTCGTAAAGCCGATTATCGGTATCGGTCGACACCGACTACGGAGATTTTCCAAAATAATCCAGAAAAATTTCAGAAAATCCTGAAAAATCTAAAATATTAGAAAATGATTTTTGAAACTGAAATCAGCTCAATCGGACTATCAGGAAGGTCAAATCAACTTTATACGTCGTATCGGGTATTGATATTGTGATACGTACACCAGGGATCAGGGGTTACATATATTATATATATATATATATATATACATATAATATATATATATATATATAGCCCAAAGATAATGTCCACAAGTGTATATAGTAATCCAATATCCATGATTATCCAATTACGGGGATCAACAGGACTATAATACAGGAGCATAATATCAGGAATCTCCTTATTATAGGAGTTCAGAAATACAAGAGTTCAGGAGCACAAGAGTTCAGGAGTACCAAATATCTGGTAACAGTATAATAATCATGCTAAGTCCCCGTAAAAGTGATAGTCATGAATATGCAAAGTAATACAGGTATCAGGTACAATAGTATCCAGTCAAGTTAAGTGTACTAGTACCATGTGAAAGCATGTCAAGTGAGTGATAGCATATCAATCGTCAAGTGTTATATAGTAGGAGTCAGGTATCAAGTATTAAGTGATGACATGTCAAGTACCAGTGTCAAATATCATGTGTCAAGTTTCAGGTGTCAAACATAACATGTCAAGTACCGGCGTCAGATATCATGAGTCAAATATAACATGTCAAGTGCTAGTGTCAAGTGTAACATACCAGTGCCGGTGTCGGTATCATGTGAGCATCATATGTCAGGTAATCATCCGGTCATATAACATAGTACAGGGGAACAGTATAAATAAACGTTTCAAACTCTTCACAACTATATTTATAACAATAATAAATTAGTCCATTTATTAGCCATGCGAAGCCGAGCGAAGTGGGAACTGATCTAGGCATATTCAGTATAATACCGGTCGACATATATACATCAAACATGCTAATTTTAGAAATCACTCGTATATCATATACCAACTCGCATAATGAGACATCATGTATTAAAAATCAAGATAATAATTATTAGTTATGTAACGATAGTAATGAAGCATGAATCGACATAAGAAATGTGCTCGCTTAAAACCGGACGCAATACCGAGTTAAAATCTAGGAAATCCACGCACACGTACGAGCAAGCTACTCATCTATACTATATATACATATAATTATATATATATATATATATATATATATATATATATATATATATTTATATTAAAGAAAATAAGGGAGGGGAGAGAGAAAGGATTAGTTAGAGAGAAAGAGGGTATTTGTTTAAAAAGAGGAAAGAATTATGAAATTAAAGGAGAGGGGTATGATAGAAATTTTGGAGAAGTAATTAGGGGATGAAGGGGAGGGTATTTAGGGAAAGTAGATGAAAGAGTTATTTATGGAAAGAAGGAAAGAAAGAAAGAAAGAAGAAAAGAAAAGAAAAGAAAGAAAGAAAGAAGAAGAAAGAAAGCTTATTCACAATTTACATAACATCCATTTAAACCGACCGATTATTAAAATCATTTCCAATTTCTTAGAAATTTCAGCAGCACCTCCCTTGTAATTTCTGGTCGGATACGATATCCAATACAAATATGATATTTTCGGCTAACATCAGCCTACTTATTCTCAATCCAATCATAAAACTGAACTCAAAAGTCATCCAGGCAATAATGAAGATGTTTCGGCTTGACATCGCCTACTTATGAAGAAACATAACAACATAAGCTCTAGAGTACCCCTCTCGGCATCCATAGAAATTCGGAAATGATAAATTTCAACTTGTCATGATCATCATATTGCTAATACACTTCTTGATATCACAACCCAAAAAAAGATATCTCAAATGTCAACTTGAAATGAAACTACTACAACAGTTCCCTATATATATATATACACACACACACATATATATATATATATACATATATATATATATATATATATATATATATATATATATATATACACACACACACACACACACACACACACACACACACACACATATATATACACACACACACACAAGATTAACCATCTATTCCATAACCAACATGTATCATCAACAAGCATGATTGTTCCAGAAGTATAAAGATTGGATTGATTCAGAACGAACCCCGCGTAGCATATACATGATCCCTGCCTCAAAGCAACCTGCAATATACCAGTCTGTGGGGGAGTGAGCTCGACAGCTCAGTGAGTAAAGTAGAAATAAATCAGGAAATGATAATACATCAATGAGAAGTATGAATATTCAAGTAATAAGAGAAATCAGAAACAGTAAGAAGACAAAGAATCAGAGGCATCCCATAGTTTAATAATCAAGACCCCGGTCTTTAAAATCTCTGGGGACAATCAGACTCTTATGATCGTACTTCCCAATTGCTTTCTTGGATTTTCATCTTTCCGTGTGATAAGATTTATGAATTACATAAAATAAATTTTCTCGTCTTATGTGTACATAGTGTGTATTACTCACGTGTCTTGTATTTCATGCTATAATACACCAACCACTATAGTTATGCCATAAACCTAGTTTATGCATTCAGGTAACACATACGTCACAAACCATAATTGTATAACATATAATCATATCAAACTTCACATAATACAATATCGCATCACACTTCAAGTAATGCATGAATTAAACTGTACACTTTCACCCCATATACAATATTTTATTTCAATCATCTAAATCTGTATTCTGATGTTTTCATTATCATATACTATAACACATCCAATATACCCCTAATGTCACACACACACACATATGTATTACACATAGCCATTCATTCTTAATCATTTGTAAAGATGCAAATATATGTATATCATAGTACCGTCTTCGCACTCCGCCCGTGTAATACGGGTCCCTTCCTCCCAATATGATATATAGCACCGTCTTCGCACTCCGCCCGTGCAATACGGGTCCCTTCCTCCGGATATATGTATATAGCATCGTCTTCGCACTCCGCCCGTGCAATACGGGTCCCTTCCTCCGGATATAAGTATATAGCACCGTCTTCGCACTCCGTCCGTGCAGTACGGGTTATATATATATATTATATATATATATATATATATATATATATATATATATATATAATACGCACAATATCAGCGAATCTAATTTCATAAGATTCATATATGATGCACATTATTTCATATATAAAAGCAATCATACTCTCAATTAGTATTTACCTGTTAGATTGTATTCTTATAAGAATATTCACACAAATTGCTTAATCAGAACATGTCACCCATGAATATTATGTACATAAATCAAGTGATATACACCCATCATATTCATATCAATCATAATGATTTCTATTCAGTAATGCACATGTCAATGCCTTTGTACACCATATTCCAAAATTCTATATTAAATGCAACACTTATTACAAAAGATGTGTTCAATTTTAAGCCTGCCTTATTATCCCTTTCATGGTGAATATGAATTAAATATTGGTTCAGTATCTAATACTCCCAAGAGTATCCACATTTAGTGTAAGTACCAACTTACCGCAATAGACACTCTTTTGGCCATAAGGTGGTGAAACTATCCTCTTTCCTTATAATATTGTATATGTGTATATATAATATGGGTCCTTTCTATGTGATGCTCTAAATAGATTTTGAATAGAAGAACGATCATGTTTATAAGGTTTTACATATACATAACAACCATAGATAGGAACATATGTATATATGTCGAATACCCATATTTTCCACTTTCAAAATTTTCTTTTACGGGATTTCTAAACATCCATTGTTACACCCACTTAATTTGGTCATCACTCAGATAATCAGGTTATCCCCTTAAATAGAATAATTTGAAACGCACAATTACTGTTCAACTCATGGCGTATTGCAAGACATTATACTCAATAAAAGAAAGGGGACATAATAAGAATTGATAAGATGTAATACATATGATTGAAAGTAATCCTTTCAAGTATGTCTTAAGTTCAGTTACATTATGTGACATATACTATTTGTATGTAAAAGTATTACTTGCTCAAAGAGTCTGGTTAGACGGATGGGTAAGTTGAGACTGTAAGGAAAAGAGAAAGTTTCATACATGCTTGTTAATTGAAATACAATTTCTCTTGATTTAACGTACAATTTAATAGGTCCTAACAATCTGTTATTACTTAAATTCCTTTGATACGATGTAAATAGTGTGGTCGCAACCAAGATTTTATATATCTATGACAATTATTCTCACTTATTCATGAATTGAGTTGAAACTGTTTGGATTCCCGCCAATACCGATCTCGATATTACCGATCCTATCATTTTGATTTCCCAATTTGATATCACACCAAGAAAATCTTTCTTTTCAATTAGTATCCATGTTCATTCATCTATTAGTTTACTGCCAATATAATTTAGTGCTGACCGTTAAATTGTCCATTTATCAGTTAATTAAAATTGATAGGATTATCATCTTCACTAGTAACATTCGGCGTTTCAGAAATTTCCACTGATTATATGCCAATAAATATTCTATTCATAGTCTAGTTTACTAGACCACAGAAGGGATTATGTGTTGGGTGAAATATGTCTTTTGGAGTCCATAATACAATAATTCCCTATTTTCAGTAAGGCTAAAGCAAATTTTAGTCTGAGGATAATTGTCAACACACCGAGTGTATATGCAACACCGTTAATGAGACATTATTATAAAGGGTCAATTCTTTAATAAATAATTATGATATACCCGCATTCATAACATGCGTTATTGAAAGAAATGTGTTTAGTTCTAGGCTCAGCACAACATGCCTATATATAAATTCCAATAAATTTCACATAGATCCCACCTAAATATAACTTCATCGGATCTGACCTCCCTAACAATCGAAGATGTTTTTATCGTAACTCCTATTTTTGATATAAGAATAAGACACAGAGACTTTCATTAAAATTTAGACTTACCGATCTTTCTAAAGATATATTACATGACCAGCTTAATTCGCATGAACAGTCCTAATAAACAGAAAATCTTTTAGGCATTCAAAATTCTGCAACTCGATACCTTCGACTAGTTTATCATTTTTCAGTGATAATTCCCGGTACAGACCTTTGATTAAGACACCGCAAGAGCCGTTGGAAAATAGACTCGATTTCTTTCCAACGGCATATTACATAACCTATTTCCTTTTAAATATCCTTACAAAAGAAACCCCAAGTTTCAGGTTTCAAATCTGGACAGACTTTAACAGCTTTAAACTATTATTTCAAAATTCGCTTCGAATTAGGGATTTCTCAACTTTACCTTTAGCCTCTTCACCTAAATTGGATCATAAGTAAGTTATGAACTTAAGTATTTAAAATTTTGATCATGAGCAATTTCATAAGAACATTCATATTCTAATACAATTTAATTTACCATTATCCTCTCTTTAAACCACCTCCAACTTCACAGTCTAACCCATATCAAAAATTTTCTCTTTATCTCACTAACATCACAAAAATTAGATTTTGATTTGGTTTCATTTGTTATTAAGTAAGAATGGCAAGAGATTCAACCATTACAAGTGTGAGAAGCTTCACGAATCTCAATCTACACTAACAATTAGGAGGGTTTATAAACTTGATCTCACCCATAAGTCTTTTAAGAATTTGATTCAATTTAAAAAGGGACAACATTGCTTAAGAATTTATCTCACCTATCACCCAAATGAAAGTTTCATCACCCTTAAAGCAAGATTAAGATAGAAATTTCAAGGTTTAAGATCTAAACTCAAATCTGAAAATTTATGTACTCCCTCACCACATGATATGCCCTATAATACAACTTTTACATCCATCAATTATATGCAATAGGATTAACTCATTAATCTCAAGATCAAAATTAGAGTACTACATACTTTAATAGATAATGAAATTTCAAAGAAAATTTAGATGAATAGATCAATAGAAAGTACATTCAAAATCAAGAGATCAAGATCTATGAATCATACTTGAGAAATGAGAAAAAGAAGGAAGAAACTCACTCACCAACTACAAACTCCGACCTCCAGCCGCCCTAGCCGGCCGCCGCCCTGGCCGGCCGCCGCCCGGTCGCCGCTTGGCCCGCCATCGGCCCGTCGCCGCGTGGCCTGCGCGCGCGCGGGGGTCAGGATCCAAGGGGAGAGAGGGAGGGGGAGAAGAGAAGAAAAAGAAAGGGAGAAAAAATAGAGAGAGTGAGGAATAGAGAGGAGGTTGGATCTTGGATTCTAGGGTTTTGTCATGGAGGAATCCTCTCTAGGAAGAGGATGAAGAGATGAATTCTCCATTGACTCTTTTAAGATTCATGCCCCCAAAATTTTACAAGTTTGCCACTCCTTTCATCCAAGTGTCCAATCCCCCAAAACAAGAAGATTTAGGCCCTTGATCTCTCCTCCCATGCACACCTACTCCCTCCACTAACAAAAAATATATATAAAATTGTCATGGTTGTATTTTCTTAGTAAATACATATATTTCAAGTATAATACTAGTATTTCTACACATTGAAGTACTAGTTACATAAAAACTATGGTGTAGGTATATTCACACATACCACAACATTCTCAAAATTAAATTGAAATTCATTACACACTCAATTAACATAATAACTCGAGATTTATATTATTAAATCAGGGTTTAATAATCTGGGGTGTTACAGTTCTACCCTCCTTACAAAAGTTTCGTCCTCGAAACTTGCTACCTTAAGTGAGTAAGTATAAAATCTTCGTATTTCTCTTGCATATCACAAAATCTTTCTTTGATGCAATATCTTTCTCAATCATTCTCCTCAAGATTCATTATTTCTTGATCAATTCTATACTATGTCCTTACGATCCAAATAATCTTGACTCACTTGATATTTTAATCATTTCCTTACTCCAGTGTCCCATACCACTGGCAGCTCACACTGAGGGCCCCACCCCCAAAGAGCACATCCAAATTATGGCATGTGGGTACCATAATCTGAACATAAGGCAGTGATCAAATATCCCGCGTTCAAGATTAGCCATTCACGTAAGAACTCCTACCCCCTTGAACCCTCCCTATCAAACAATACATTCACTTACATATAAAATCCATACACATACATATCGTCCATAGCAATCTGTCCTAACTATCAACCATCTTTCTACATCCGCTTATTTCAAATCTATTTTCTGTCCCCAAACCTAGGCTCTAATACCAATTGAAACAGTCCCAGTATTATAAAATCCTCAATTTACATAACATCCATTTAAACCGACCGATTATTAAAATCATTTCTAATTTCTTAGAAATTTCAGCAGCACCTCCCTTGTAATTTCTGGTCGGATATGATATCCAATACAAATATGATATTTCGGCTACCATCAGCTTACTTATTCTCAATCCAATCGTATAACTGAACTCAAAAGTCATCCAGGCAATAATGAAGATGTTTCGGCTTGACATCGCCTACTTATGATGAAACATAACAACATAAGCTCTAGAGTACCCCTCTTGGCATCCATAGAAATTCAGAAATGATAAATTTCAACTTGTCATGATTAACATATTGATAATTCACTTCTTGATATCACAACCCAATAAAAGATATCTCAAATGTCAACTTGAAATGAAACTACTACAACAGTTCCCTATATATATACACAAGATTAACCATTTATCCCATAACCAACATGTATCATCAACAAGCATGATTGTTCCAGAAGTACAAAGATTGGATTAATTTAGAACGAACCCGCGCAGCATATACATGATCCCTGCCTTAAAGCAACCTGCAATATACCAGTCTGTGGGGGAGTGAGCTCGACAGCTCAGTAAGTAGAGTAGGAATAAATCAGGAAATGATAATACATCAATGAGAAGTATGAATATTCAAGTAATAAGAGAAATCAAAAACAGTAAGAAGACAAAGAATCAGAGGCATCTCATGGTTTAATAATCAAGACCCCGATCTCTAAAATCTCTGGGGACAATCAGACTCTTATGATCGTACTTCCCACTTCCTTTCTTGGATTTTCATCTTTCCGTGTGATAAGATTTATGAATTACATAAAATAAATTTTTTCGTCTTATGTGTACATAGTGTGTATTACTCATGTGTCTTGTATTTCACGATATAATACACCAACCACTATAGTTATGCCATAAACCTAGTTTATGCATTCAGGTAACACATACATCACAAACCATAATTGTATAACATATAATCATATCAAACTTCTCATAATACAATATTGCATCACACTTCAAGTAATGCATGAATTAAACTGTACACTTTCACCCATATACAATATTTCATTTCAATCAGCTAAATCTGTATTCTGATGTTTTCATTATCATATACTATAACACATCCAATATACACTAATGTCACACACACACATATGTATCACACATAGCCATTCATTCTTAATTATTTGTAAAGATGCAAATATATGTATATCATAGCACCGTCTTCGCACTCCGCCCGTGCAATACGGGCCCCTTCCTCCCAATATGATATATAACACCGTCTTCGCACTCCGCCCGTGCAATACGGGTCCCTTCCTCTGGATATATGTATATAGCACCGTCTTCGCACTCCGCCCGTGCAATACGGGTCCCTTCCTCCGGATATATGTATATAGCACCGTCTTCGCACTCCGCCCGTGCAATACGGGTCCCTTCCTCCATAACACAATATATATATATATATATATATATATATATATATATATATATATATATATATATATATTATATATATATATATATATATATATATATATATATATATATATATATATATATATATATATATATAATACGCACAATATCAGCGAATCTAATTCCATAAGATTCATATATCATGCACATCATTTTATATATAAAAGCAATCATACTCTCAATTAGTATTTACCTGTTAGATTGTATTCTTATAAGAATATTCACACAAATTGCTTAATCAGAACATGTCACCCATGAATCTTATGTACATAAATCAAGTGATATACACCCATCATATTCATATCAATCATAATGATTTCTATTCAGTAATGCACATGTCTATGCCTTTGTACACCATATTCCAAAATTCTATATTAAATGCTACACTTATTACAAAAAATGTGTTCAATTCTAAGCCTGCCTTACTATCCCTTTCATGGTGAAAATGAATTAAATATTGGTTCAGTATCTAATACTCCAAGAGTATCCACGTTTAGTGTAAGTACCAACTTACCATAATAGACACTCTTTTGACCATAAGGTGGTAAAACTATCCCTCTTTCCTTATAATATTGTATATGTGTATATATAATATGGGTCCTTTCTATGTGACGCTCTAAATAGATTTTGAATAGAAGAACGTCCATGTTCACAAGATTTTACATATACATAACAATCATAGATAGGAACATATGTATATATGTCGAATACCCATATTTTTCACTTTCAAAATTTTCTTTTACGGGATTTCTAAACATCCATTGTTACACCCACTTAATTTGGTCATCACTCAGATAATCAGTTTATCCCCTTTAAATAGAATAATTTGAAACGCACAATTATTGTTCAACTCATGGCGTATTGCAAGACATTATACTCAATAAAAGAAAGGGGACATAATAAGAATTGATAAGATGTAATACATATGATTGAAAGTAATCCTTTCAAGTATGTCTTAAGTTCAGTTACATTATGTGGCATACACTATCTGTATGTAAAAGTATTACTTACTCAAAGAGTCTGGTTAGACGGATGGGTAAGTTGAGACTGTAAGGAAAAGAGAAAGTTTCATACATGCTTGTTAATTGAAATACAATTTCTCTTGATTTAACGTACAATTAATAGGGCCTAACAATCTGTTATTACTTAAATTCCTTTGATACGATGTAAATAGTGTGGTCGCAACCAAGATTTTATATATCTATGACAATTATTCTCACTTATTCATGAATTGAGTTGAAACTGTTTGGATTCCCGCCAATACCGATCTCGATATTACCGATCCTATCATTCTGATTTCCCAATTTGATATCACACCAAGAAAATCTTTCTTTTCAATTAGTATCCTTGTTCACTCATCTATTAGTTTACTGCCAATATAATTTAGTACTGACCGTTAACTTGTCCATTTATCAGTTAATTAAAATTGATAGGACTATCATCTTCACCAATAACATTCGGCGTTTCAGAAATTTTCACTGACTATATGCCAATAAATATTCTATTCATAGTCTAGTTTACTAGGCCACAGAGGGGATTATGTGTTGGGTGAAATATGTCTTTTGGAGTCCATAATACAATAATTCCCTTTTCCAGTAAGGCTAAAGCAAATTTGAGTCTGAGGATAATTGTCAACACACCGAGTGTATATGCAACACCGTTAATGAGACATTATTATAAAGGGTCAATTCTTTAATAAATAATTATAATATACCCGCATTCATAACATGCGTTATTGAAAGAAATGTGTTTAGTTCTAGGCTCAGCACAACATGCCTATATATAAATTCCAATAAATTTCACATAGATCCCACCTAAATATAACTTCATCGGATCTGACCTCCCTAACAATCGAAGATATTTTTATCGTAACTCCTATTTTTGATATAAGAATAAGACACAGAGACTTCCATTAAATTTAGACTTATCGATCTTTCTAACGATATATTACATGACTAGCTTAATTCGCATGAACAGCCCTAATAAACAGAAAATCTTTTAGACTTTCAAAATTCTGCAACTCGGTACCTTCGACTAGTTTGTCATGTTTCAGCTATAATTCCCAGCACAGATTTTGATTAGGACACCTCAAGAGTCGTTGGAAAGTAGACTCGATTTTCTTTCCAACGGTATATTACATGACCTATTTTCTTTTAAATATCCTTATAAAAGAACCCCTAGTTTCAGGTTTCAGATCTGGACAGACTTTAACAGCTTTAAACTATTATTTCAAAATTCTCTTCGAATTAGGGATTTCTCAACTTTACCTTTAGCCTCTTCACCTAAATTGGATCATAAGTAAGTTATGAACTTAAGTATTTAAATTTTGATCATGAGCAATTTCATAAGAACATTCATATTCTAATACAATTTAATTTACCATTATCCTCTCTTTAAACCACCTCCAACTTCACAGTCTAACCCATATCAAAAATTTTCTCTTTATCTCACTAACATCACAAAAATCAGATTTTGATTTGGTTTCATTTGTTATTAAGTAAGAATGGCAAGAGATTCAACCATTACAAGTGTGAGAAGCTTCAAGAATCTCAATCTACACTAATGATTAGGAGGGTTTATAAACTTGATCTCACCCATAAGTCTTTTAAGAATTTGATTCAATTTAAGAAGGGACAACATTGCTTAAGAATTTATCTCACCTATCACCCAAATGAAAGTTTCATCACCTTTAAAGCAAGATTGAGATAGAAATTTTAAGATTTAAGATCTAAGCTCAAATCTGAAAATTTATGTACTCCCTCACTACATGATATGCCCTACAATACAACTTTTACATCCATCAATTATATGCAATAGGATTAACTCATTAATCTCAAGATCAAAATTAGAGCACTGCATACTTTAATAGGTCATGAAATTTCAAAGAAATTTAGATGAATAGATCAATAGAAAGTACATTCAAAATCAAGAGATCAAGATCTATGAATCATACTTGAGAAATGAGAAAAAGAAAGAAGAAACCCACTCACCAACTACAAACTCCGACCTCCAGCCGCCCTAGCCGGCCGCAGCCCTGGCCGGCCGTCGCCCGGTGATTAGTCTCTAATTTTGCATAATTTTCATCACATTCTCATATTTATTTCATGTAAAATTCTACTAATAAATCCTTGCTTGCTTGATCCTAGGTCCATGGTGGGTAAATGAAGAAGAAGGTCTAAATCACCATTATTTGGTGATTAAAAGGCTTAAAAGATAGCTATTGACCTAGAAAGCTGATTCTGTCAAAATCAGGAGCGTTAGCCAACAGGGGGACAACAGCGTAGCACGCAGCAGGCGGCGCCGCACGTGCCGCCCAAGGAAAGCCGCGGAAACGCGGTATTTTGCCGCGAAAACGCGGCCAAACCAGAAACCAAGAGATCCAGCTGACAGGGGGACAACCAGGCGGCGCGCAGCGGGCGGCGCTGCGCAAGCCGCCAAAGTATTGCCGCGGAAACGCGGCATATGCCGCGTTTCTGCGGCCATGTGGGCGCGCGGCGGGGGACAACCAGGCGGCGCGCGGCAGGCGGCGCTGCGCGCGCCGCCAAACTAATGCCTTGGAAACGCGGCCAATGCCGCGTTTCCGCGGCAATGTGGGCGCGCGCGCGCTCACGTTTTGGGCCACGTGCTGTTCACGTGGCCCCCCCTCCCCTGGTGCCTATAAATACCCCTTGGGGTCTTCAGTTTGGAGAATCCAAGGAGTTGGAAAGAAATTTGTAATTTTTTTTAGGTTTTGTAGTTGTTGTTCTTCTTCTAGGTTTAGGATTTAGCCATTAAAGTGAAAGAGAGAGAGTTTGTAAGGAGTTGTATTTGGAAGGGTGACAAGATAAATACAAGTACTACTTCTCTTCCTTCTTTCCATTTACTTGTCTTTGCATTTGCTTTTACATTCGTGCTTTAGTGTAACTCCTTCTCTTTATCTCTTTTCTTTTGTTGTTCTTTTCTTTACCATGTGTAACTAACTCCTCCATAGCATGGCTAACTAACTACTAACCCCCTAATCTTTAACTACTTAATCGATAACCCGCATGAGTCAATAGTGTCAACAAGCCTTGTGCAAACGAGAGCTATGGCATCTTAAGACGAGGGTTCTAACTCTAACTTACCTACAAGTATTTACCTTCTTATATTTCATACTTAAATAGTTTTGATGATCTATAAGTTTTGTACTTTGCTTGTTGTTGTAAGTTAGAGACTTTCCTTTTAAGTTTGCCGATACCATTAGTGCACTCGTGTCTTCCCGTATTCTTGCCTTCTAATGGATCTTGATATGAGAATGTCCGAGTTTTTGCCGTGTAAAGCAAAGTTATAGGAAGAACTTTCACTCGATTTCCACGTGAATAGTTCCATTGCATCAGGGGTAAGCTTGCCTATGATCCATCGTGAGGCACATCTTCAAGAAGTTAGGGATTAGTGGGAGCAATTAGTAGAAGGTTAGCCATGCGTTTTTACAACTAAGAAAAATCTACTTTTACAAACTACCAAAACATTTTCCAACAATCCTTGAACAACTTGTTTTCACTTTTAAATTCTTTATTTGGAAACAAAGAACATTCTCTTTTCTTGAACATAAAAGCCGCATCAAGCTTCCATCGCTCTCCCTCCTTGTGGATACGACCCGTATAGCCACTTCGCTACTACGGAAGAATCGCAAAAGCAGTAACTTCAACCCACTCTCTTTCTACTTTTCTTGTGCTTGCTTTTGCCGATCACCCGGCCGCCGCGTGGCCTGCGCGCGCGCGGGGGTCGGGATCCAAGGGGAGAGAGGGAGGGGGAGAAGAGAAGAAAAAGAAAGGGAGAAAAATAGAGAGAGTGAGGAATAGAGAGGAGGTTGGATCTTGGATTTCTAGGGTTTTATCATGGAGGAATCCTCTCTAGGAAGAGGATGAAGAGATGAATTCTCCATTGACTCTTTTAAGATTCATACCCCCAAAATTTTAAGTTTGCCACTCCTTTCATCCAAGTGTCCAATCCCCCAAAACAAGAAGATCTAGGCCTTGATCTCTCCTCACATGCACACCTACTCCCTCTACTAACAAAATATATATATATATAATTGTCATGGTTGTATTTTCTTGGTAAATACATATATTTCAAGTATAATTCTAGTATTTCTACACATTGAAGTACTAGTTACATAAAAACTATGGTGTAGGTATATTCACACATACCACAACATTCTCAAAATTAAATTGAAATTCATTACACTCTCAATTAACATAATAACTCGAGATTTATATTATTAAATCAGGGTTTAATAATCTGGGGTGTTACACTGGCGGCCCTGGGGCGGCGGCACGGCTGCCCCGGGGAGGGGAGGAGTTGGGGGAGTTGTTGGTTTGTTATTGTTGGTGGTGGAGTTGTTGGTTATGGTGGTTGTTATTGGTGGTGGTGGTGGTGGTTATGGTGGTTGTGGAGGTGGTGGGGAGTTGGAAGAGGCAGAGGAGATGATAATTGGGGGATTAGAAGTGGAGGAGGAGGTGGTTTGGTGGAGAATTTTGGAGAAGAAGATGAAGTTATGGTGATGGATTTGAATGAAATTAAAGGAGGAGGAGTGGTGTTTGGGAATAATGGAAGTGGAGAAGAAGTGAGGAGGTGGGGGGTGGCGGCGCCGATGCTAGAGGCGGCAGTGGTGGCAGTTCAGTTGGTGGAGATGACGGTTGAGGGAGGGGAGAATGAGGTTGTTGGTTGGCGGAATGAAATGAAGGAGATAAGGAAGGAGAAGAGGAGAAGGGAAGGAATTAATAGGGAGAAGAAGTGAGAGAGGGAAATGAGGAAGGCATGGGCTGCTGTTGCAGCCCATCATGCCCCTGCTGCTACTGCAGGCGGCTGCTGCAGGAAATGGGGGTGCAGGGCATGAGGAAGGTAAGGGGGGAAAGAAAAAGAAAAAAGAAAAAGAAAGAAAAATGGAAAAAAATAAAGGGAAAGAAAAGAATAGTAAAAAAATAATAAATAAATATATTATTAAATAATTAAATTAATATAATATTCTGAAAGTATAAAGTAGAGGAGTAGAGAAGGAAAAAGTAAGAAAAGAAAAGAACGGTAAATAATATTATTATTTTAATAAGGCAAAATTTGACTGTCTCAGAAACGTTCCGAAAAATTCTCAAAAATAGTAAATATTATGTTAAGATGCTCGATTAAATCGGATTTGAGAAATTCAATTTAGTTTTCAAACTAAAAATCCTGGAATCTTCTGGCGACACTGGCCGGCACTAGAATCGGTCAAATTTTGATAAATTTAGAAAAATCTCAAAAAAATATATTTAGATAAAATATGAAAATCTAAGAAGTAGCGTGAAAGGCGTTTCTGAAAATTCAATTCCATTTGAAAACTAAAAATCTGTGAACTGGTCAGCGATGCCGACAGGCAGCGGTTTTAGAGATTTTGCAGAAAAATTCTGAAAAATTCTAAAAAATCATGAAAAATCTAAAATATTAGAAAACAGTGTTTGAAACTAAAATTGATCAAATCGGACTAGCAGAAAGATCAAATCGGGCAGTATGCCGGTATCGGGTTCCCGGTTCGGCTCAGGGTTGACTCTAAGATTGAGAATCCAGATCTGATACAAAAAAACATAAGCAATTACAACCCGAAAAACAAATACTAGAAGAAAATTAAAACAATATGATCAAAAAAATGGGGGCACGTATCTGGTATGTATCCTGATGGAACGGGTGCTACAAATTTATTACAAATGAGATTTACATGACACAAAATTAATTGTAGCACCTTAAAAGTGGGGAAATTGTTGTATAAAAGAGAGGTATATAAAAAGAAAAGAGAAAGTAAAGAGGTCTTCTCATTTTTCTTTTTCAATGTTTGAATAGACAATGGAAGTGGGAAATGAGACCTCTCACTTCCTCACTTCCCTATGCATCCAAACAGCCCCGAGTCATCGAATTCGGTCTTGAAGGTAACAATGTTTTTTTTTCCCTCTTGTTTATTAGAGTTCTCGAATCATTGGTTAAGAGATTTGAGGGGGGTGTAAATCCTTGTGCTATATTGCTGAAAATAATGGATTAGATCAGATTTGCCCCATGTTTTTCCCTTCATGTCGGAAGGGTTTTCACGTAAATCTCAATTGCTTTGCTTGTGAATTGATTGATAATTTTTCTGCGATTTTATTTCTGTTGAATTAATTAATTATTGTTCACACAGACGCGTTGGTTTCTTTTCCTCAAGATGTTGTAGCTGTTGCTGCTCTAACCTAAAAGGTAAAGATGATGATTCAAGCCTAAAATAATGGAGCTTAAGGGTTCATGGGATGAAGAGGCCTTTTTTTGCATGAAGAGAGAGCGTGTGCTCTTATAGACTAGAGTAAGTGAGGTTCAATCCGACATGGGAAAACAAAAGGGGATTCAAATTATCTTGTTGACATCACTAGTCATATTAGACAATAAGTTCATTTTCAACTCATTACTTTAAAATAGAATTAATTTTTTTTATTAAAATAGAGTTGTGTGACACAAAATTCCCTCTTCAATTCCTATCAATTATACCAAATGTTATTCTAAAAAAATATGTCTATTATATTCTTTTTTATCAATTCTTAACAATTAATCTATTTCACTAAATAATATTAAACCATCCAAAAAAATTTAAATTAAAAAAAAACGTGTGCTACGCTACAATGTTACATCAAATATGACGTATTATTGTAGCAAACTCTAAAATAGAGTTAGCATTTGACGCTGGATTGGAGCATATATTTGACACCTATTTTGACGCTGGCTTGAAAATGCCCTAATGATAAATACATGCGCATGAAAGTCACATCGAATTATGTTAGATTCTAAGTAGAAGTTGACATAGTTTAAGTGAAATATCAATTCGATAGGCCAAAATCCTAATGCCTAATGAGTCCTAATTTTTAATCGTATAACTTTTAGAGCTTTTGGCTTAAAAGCATATGAAAAAATATAGGGTTGCATGTGCTTTCGTATAGATAATTCTAATATTTTATTTCTCATACATTATCAGCAAACTAGTTATTATTACAAAATACAAAAGTCGTGGTCAAAACACCTAAATCTGGAAGGCAAAAAAATTAATAATCCAACCCCAACCAAGTGAATCCCACAAATTAAAGCAGATGGTACAAGATCCCACTTGAATTCAATCCTACACATTTTTTGCATTAATTTATTTAGCTTTCTTCCCCTTTTTTTAAAATGCTTAGCAAGAAAATTATCATTTAAACAATTACAGCAGAAAATGATTTTATTAGACAAACTGACTTGACGACAAACTATCACCATATGCGTACTTCATACTCTACAACTGTGTAAAGGACTGTGAAGGAACCGAGGAGAACCAACATGTGTGTGTGTATTTTGAATGTAACAAGAAGTACACTGATCATGAACAAAAAAAATCAAAACAATGCAAGTTCCATGAAGGAACCTCAAATGCAGTAGGGCCAACAGAGCATGTGGTTGGTTTGAATGGTAAACGTAAACCTTGTAGTTGTGGCTCATGCATTCAAGCCATCAAAGAGTTGCTGCCTACTCCCTACGGATCTTATGCGTGCTTCTTTGAATGTAAAGGGCAGATAAACTGGAAAGAAATGGGTACAGTTGTAATGTCTTTTGTTTTTTATTTTTTTGTGCTGGATGTGTTGATTGGATGCTCCCGATCAGACTAATCAGAGTATACAGAGAGAAGATGCGCTTCAGGTTAGAAGTACCAGTGTGGTGCCGACGTAAGACTCTCGGACGTGAGAATCAGTACTGACAGAGGAAAACTGTCAGTGTATTGTGGTGGTGGATTGGCAGAAAGAAACTGCCAGTGTGGTGTGTATGTACTCTGAGGATTAGGGAAGTGATTTCCTTCTCATTAGAGAAGGAAGTGTATTTATACTTGACATATGTTGGAGAGTGGATGCGAATATATGCGGATCTAAACTGATTTGTTTGAATCTACTGATATCCGTAACCTCCTGGGTTGAATCTCGGTAGTTGGGATTGACGCACTGAAAGGTTATCCATCGTTATCCCTAACTGTTTGATGAGTTGTATAATCGTTATAGAGTCCTGGCCGAGTAAGAGGATAAGAGCACTTAACCGCCTTCGCGATCTGCGATATACATCTCGATCTGCCCAATGGATAGAAAGAGTGGCTGTCACGTGACGGGACTGCTGGATTGGAATCAGAGTGCCTTCGGGAGGCAGCATGGTTCTAGAGTCGCAGACGTGGAAAGCCTTCGGAGGGGGACTGGAGACTCCGAATCGAGTTCCGGAGAGTTGATTTATGATCCAGTTTCAGGACACATGTCGTGATCTTGACGGAGGTCAAATTTTGACTACTACAAGATGAAGGCTAGAAAACCTGGCCGTATGTAAGTAAAACATCAACTTTTTATTTATTTTGATTTCACCTAAAAAAAAAAAACTGAAGTCAGTTGGAAAACTGACAATATATTAGAGAAAATAATTACAAGATTAGAATTTATTTAAAAAATAAAATGCAGAATGGTTGTAATATAATAATCTAAAGTTCCGTAATTAAAAATTCAAATTGGCATTTCAGCTTACTTTTTCTTGTGACATCCAATTAGTATTTGGGAAGGAAAAGTTACTGTCAAAATCTAACATAATGAGTTTTTCATAGCGAAACACGCCCTCATTACTTAGTTTTACCAATATTCACTAATGTTCCCAAGGTTAGAGACGCAGTGACACAAAAATGAGCGACCCAAATATTAAAAGAAAAAAGAACAAAAGAAGGGGAAAAAAAATAAAGAAAGAAAGAAGAAAGAAAAAGCTGCGCACATTATTCTATTTAATCTTTGTTGGGTCACAAAGCCCACAGAAAAAAGAAAACACCACGAGGGGCCCTGGAAACAATAAGGCTCAAAATGAATCAGGCCCAAAACAGGGTGCACATAATTTGTACTGCACTCTTTATATTTGAGTAGTTCTGAGTGGGAAAAAAAAATCAAATTGGAACATGCATCTTATTTAATCAAATGACTTCTATTTACACTGTAAAATTGTGAATTCCATCAACCCAGATGGGCCTATTAAGTTAACATGTTAGTTAGGCTTGGCGGAAGTTGGGCTGCGTTCAGGCTAGGCCCGAAAACAGTCTGGGTTTTGTGTTGTTTTTTTATTTTTTAAAATCAAATGGGCCTAAACTTGAGGACCAATCCCAGCTCTCGCCTTTGAGAAAGGTTATACATAAAACATTTCATGTTCATTTCTAGAGAATGAATGGAGATACGTGCATTTACCATGAGGAAATGAATTCACATGCAGCAATGTCGGAATGTCTGAGGCAAGATATTTTTTCAATATGGGCGTAAATATAATAAGGAAAAAAGAAAAAAAAGTTACATCAATGACTTGAACTTGTGATCTCAAATAACATATTTTGTTAAGTTATCATTTAAATTAGAGCTCTAAAATATCTTTATTGTAGCAAAGAACAGATCATATATAAAAAAACATTAAAAATTATACATACTACTCTATATATATTATATAAGATTTACTATGGGTGTCCGCTCACACGGGTGTGTATATGGGTCCGCCCCTGATGCACATTTGCACATTTATATATAGATTCGCTGAAGGGAAATAACCTTAATTGTACCAAAATAGCTGCCTAGTATTGGATTTCTCTTGAAGAGAGAGTACTAGAACCAATTATTCAGAGTATTCAAAAATGAATGCATGCATTTGGTTCCATGTTTCCTCCACACCCATGTACATGCGAGCCATAAGACTTGAGCATCTCCTCCAGAACCTTGTCAGTCCCATTTACTCGCTAACTCTATCTTTGATTGCTTTTTATTTATTTATGATTTATATAAGTTTCTTATTTTCTTTTTTTCTTTTCGGTATTTTCCTATATATATATATATATATATATATATATATATATATATATATATATATATATATATATATATATTGAGTTGATCCTTTAAGAACGGTTTTCACGAATTCATGTGAGAACTTTCACGTGGGCCGTCGTATCTGATAGAGATCTAGTTTTATTTGATTTGATCTATCAGATCCGACGACCCACGTAAAAGTTCTAGCCACCAGCTGAGAGAGCTTCTCAGCCGGCATGACGTGGCTTCATATTAACCGCAGAGAAGTCAAAAATTTAGACGGTAAAAGAAGACCCTTAATCACTTTTCGTTACCCAATGGCTGAAATACTCTCAGTTTTACTTTTAACCTGGTTACAACTATTCCTCCACTAAAAAAATTACAGATCTTGATAACTAAATTTTAGAAAAATAATTTATTTAAAAGAATGCAACCATGGTCGCATTAATGTTCAAGTTTTTTTTTTGAAAGATGTTTTAATCATAATAAAAATTTATTACTGCGACTTAAAACAATTTATTTTTTTTTTTGTTTTCTGAAACTGCAATCGAAGTCGCAGTTTCTGAAAAGAAAAATTTTGGATTTAAATTTTTTAATATCATTTTCACTTTTTAGATTTTTTTTGTTTTACATTGCGACCTTTGGTCGCAATATTGCAGCCTTTTTTTATTTTTTCGATTAGGGTCGCAGTATTTTTTCGACCTTGCTAAGCTAAATAGGATACTGCGACCGTAGTCGCAGTCTTATGAAATAAGAGTCGCAGTCAATTGAAGCGGTGACAATAATCTCGTAAGTTAATTAATTAAGATTATTAGAGCGACTTCGGTCGCAGTCTTATGTAACAACTGTCTCTTTGAGAATATTTTGTTTGATAACAATGCGACCTTGGTCATAGTATTTTTTATTAAGTAATCTAAATAGCATACTACGACTATGATCGCATTCTTATGAAATAAGAGACATAGTCAATTGAAGCAGTGAACAAGATCTTGAAAGTTAAGTAATTAAGATGATTAAAAGACTGCAACCGAAGACTGCGACATTGGTCGCAGTCTTATGTAACCTTGGTTATAGCATTTTTTTATAAAGTAATCTACATATGATATTGAGACCGTGGTCGTATTCTTATGAAAACATGAGACATAGTCAATTAAAGTAGTGAACAAGGTCTCAAAAGTTAAGTAATTAAGATGATTAGAAGATTGTGACCGAAGACTGCGACATTGGTCACAGTCTTATGTAATAGCAGTCTTTTTGAACTTATTTTTCATTTTTGCGACCAAGGTCGCAATCTTTTTATTAATAAATTTTAATTGGACTGCGACTTTAGTCGTTACCACGACCATGATCGTATTCTTATGAAACAAGAGACATAGTGTAGCATCCCGTACCCGGGATATGTACCCAGATGTGTTTCCTAAAAATTTTTCAATCATATTGTTCAATTTTCTTCCAGTATTTGTTTTTAGGTTGTGATTGCTTATATTATTGAGTATCGGATTTGGATTCTCAGACCTAGAGTAAGCCCTGACCCGGTCCTGGAACCCGATACCAGCCTGTAACCTAATTTGACTTTCTGGTAGTCTGATTTGACCGATTTCAGTTTCAGACACTGTTTTCTAATATTTTAGATTTTTCATGATTTGCTAGAATTTTTCAGAATTTTCTGCAAAATCTCCAAAACCGGTGTCGGTTGGCATCTCTGACTGATTCCCAGATTTTTAGTTTTAAAAAAATTGAATTTTCAAAAACGGATTACACATTACTTCTTAGAATTTTATTTTCTATCTAAAAACATTTTTTGAGATTTTTCTAAATTTATCAAAATTTGACCGATTCTGGCGTCGGCCGGTATCACCAGAAAATTTCAGGATTTTTAATTTAAAAACTACATCAAATTTCTCAAATACAATTTCAACAAGTATCTTAAAATAATATTTTTTTTATTTTAAAGAATTTTTGGAACGTTTCTGAAACAGTCAATTTTTCGCCTTATTATAATTATAATATTTTTTTACCGACGATTTTTTTTCTTACTTTTCCTCCTCTACTCCCCTACTTTGTACTTCCATAAATTTTAATAATAAATTATTTAATGATAAAATTTTTCTACATTTTATTTCTTTTTTCTTATTTTTTTCTTTCTTTCTTTCCTTTTTCTTTAATTTCTTTCTTTTTCTTTCTCCCCCATTGACTTTCTCCCCTGCTCCCTGCACCGCCGTCTGCTCCCGCCCCCTGCCACTGCCGCCTGCAAGCCACCGCAGCCTCTCCCCTTCCAAAAAATCATCATTTCATCTTCTCTATTTAACCACCATTCCCATTTCCTTTTCATTTCAATAATCCAAAAAATCAAACTCCATCTTTAACCAAAAAAAAAAACGCACGCACCCAACCATGGCCGCCGCCTCCACCATCACCACCGCCGCCGCTGGCCACCCCTAAGCCGGCCAACCAACTCCCCCACACCTCTTCTCCACTCCACCACCTCCTTCAACCTCCAACAGCCCTCCACCATCTTCAATTTCGCCATAACCCATCACCACCACCTCCCTTCCTCCTCCAAAACCACCACCTCCACCAATTCCACCACTCCAACCACCCCATCATCACCTCCTCCTCCTCTAACTCCCCACCACCTCCAATCATCACCACAATCACCATAATCACCACCACCAACTACCATCACCACCTCCACCAACAACAACCACAACAACAACTCCAACCACCTCCTCCCCCTGGCCGCGCGCGCCGCCTCTCTCCCCCGGCGGCGGCGGCGCCGTCGCCCCAGGGCCGCCGCCGCGGCCGGCGGCCGCCGGCTACCCCTCCCCTCCTTTTTCTTTTTCCTTTCTTTATTTCTTTCTTCTTTCCATTCTTTCTTTCTTTCTTTTCATTTCTTTTCCCTAAATAAAACTCATTTTTCCTACATTCCTTAAATACCCCCCATCTCATTCTCAAATTACTATCATATATTTACAACCCATACCCTCCCCTTTTAAATTCCTAATTCTTTTATAAAAACACCATTTTTTCTCTCTTTCTCTCTCTCTTCTTCTTCCTACAACTTTCTCTCTCTCCTCTCTCTCCCCCTCTCATTCCCTCTCTAATATTTATATAAATATTTATAATTATATATTTTAATATACAAATACGGGCTAGTGGATTGCTCGTGCGGATCGCCGATTTTCTGAATTTTTAACCGGTATTTCATCCCGGTTTCAGGCGAGTGCTTATTATTAATTTAAAAAAATTACCCTTGTATTTATAACATGATATTGATATGTGGATATTTTAACTTGCCTAACACTTGCTACTGTAATTTTTAGTACATGACTCCATGCTATACTTGATATATGATTTATGACACCGGCACTCGATATTTACACCGGCACTCGGTATTTACACCGACACTTGGCATGCTATACTTGATATATGATTTATGACACCGGCACTCGGTATTTACACCGGCACACGGTATTTACACCGGTACTTGCCATGCTACATTTGACACATGATACCCGACACCGGTACTTGCCATGCTACATTCGACACTTGATATTAGACCCCGGTACTTGATATATGACATACTTGTCACCTGATCCCGATCCCTTGGTATATGACACATGTTAACCCTTACTTGATATGCTACAAGTACATTGACTTGATATCATGACCCTTGACCGGACACTATCACCCCTGATACATGTATTATATGACATATTCATGATTATTATATTACCAAATATTTGGTACTCCTGAACTCCTGTATTTCCTGAACTCCTGTATACTTGAACCCCTGAAATAGGGAGGCTCCTGACATTACTCCTGATATTTTACTCCTGTTGACCCCCGTAATAGGATAACCATGGATATTGGACTTTTGTGAATACCCGTGAACATTATTATTTGAGACTCTGTTATATTTAAACAACTTACATCAGGATTGGGGAAATTGATGGGTATCGATATATCTTCTGTGTTTATGGTGGCCACACATATGTTGTACAACTATCCCTGTTGGATTCGACCTGGAGCCACCAGGCGTTTCCGAGGGGTGTATTGGCATCCCTACCCCTTGCCTGCCTGCCAGGTGTGCTATAATCCCCTTGGTATATCCCTGTGGGGATCGGTGACACTCTATTCCTGTTCGGGCGTATACTAAGACCTTCGGGCATATAGTAAGTCCCGGTGCTTAGCGGTACGCTCCGGCTCAGTACCGGATACTCCTGGACCGTTGTCCCGGGCATGCGCGGGACCCATTCTAAATATGGTTCGTCGTTCCCTATCAATTTCCAATAACCAACCTCGCTCGGCTTGTATGCGGAAGTATATGGCACCGGTCATATACCGAAACATACAAATTGAACGAGTCTTAATAATAACTTGATAATTGACTTCATGCTACATAAATTTTATTATCGTGTTCATATTTGCTATTTATTGCAGTTACTTCATGCTTGCTAATTTGATTACATGACATTTGACCTGCTATGCTTGCTTTTATTTCATGCCACATAAATTCTAATGTTATTTTCATATTTCACTATTTATTGTGGTCATTCCATGCTTATTGATCTGGGTACATTATACTTGACATGATGCACTTACTATTATTTGTACTTACCATTTGGGTTCATCTTGCACTCGCTGGGTTGCCCACTAACAACCCTGGATTTACATGTCCAGATTTAGCAGCTTGGACCGAGGTGGACCCTTCAGCTGAGGATCAGGCCTACTTCGAGGAGCAGGCGAATTAGCCATAATTCCATCCCGTCTTCCCCACTCGCGAGATTCCCTCTTCCAGCTCGTGAGTTCTATCTTTTGTACCTTGTACATTCTACTTTTGTACTATATGGTGATGTAATATTTATGTAAGATTATGTCACAATCTGTGTGACTAAGTACTTGTACTATTTTGTATTGGAATGTATAATACCACATAATTTTCGCACTCTGATCATGTATTGTATTGTATTGATGCTTAACGTACATACGTGATGGTACCATCGCCCTGCGTATGTACGTCGCAGTGGCGTCCCCGTACCCGCCGGATCGGGGCGCCACACATAGTCAATTGAAGCAGTGAACAAGGTCTCAAAAGTTAAGTATTAAGATAATTAGAAGACTGCGACCGAAGACTGCGACATTGGTCGCAGTCTTATGTAACCTGGTCATAGTATTTTTTATAAAGTAATCTACATATGATACTACGACCGTGGTCGTATTCTTATGAAACAAGAGATAATCAATTGAAGCAGTGAACAAGGTCTTGAAAGTTAAGTAATTAAGATGATTAGAAGAGTGCGACCGAAAACTGCGACATTGGTCACAATCTTATGTAATAGTAGTCTTTTTGAACTTATTTTTCATTTTTGCGACCAAGATCGCAATCTTTTTAATTCATAAATTTTAATTGGACTGCGACTTTGGTCGTTGTCTTCTAAAACAAATGATTTAAAGATGAAATTTCATATTGCGACTATGGTCATAGAATTCAATTTTATTTGACAATTTATTATTATGAATGCGACCAAAGTCGCAGTCCTGATGAAAAGATAGCTTTTAAAATATTTTTTCCCTGCGACTTCAGTCGCATATCTGACAGATTGGTTGTATATTTATGTATATTTTACTTATCTTTCAGATTTTAAATCAAATGGCCAACATTTTCGATGATGAAAATTTCAGATAGACCTTCCTTTAGAGGAAGAAGAAGAAGAGAAGAATCACGATAAAAATATTGAAGCTGACATCCCGAGGAAACATTAACCTATCAAAATAGCTGCTGGAGATCTAGATCTGTAACTAAAAATTAATATCTGATCCCGCTCTCGCTTTTTTAGAACGACATTCTCTACAAGTTAAAAATCTAGATCTGACAGCTTGAGAAGACACAGAGAGAGAGACATATAAAAGGGGAGAAAAAATAATAATAAAGAATATAAACTAATACATCATCCCAAGAAAAAGACAAATGCTAGGGGCTTTTAGTAATTTCAATTATTTTTAAATGCGGGCGTCATTTTAAATTGTCAATTATGTGGCTCATACTGTGTCACGTCACCGCAGGCTGAGAGGGACTCTCAGCTGTCGGTTGATATACATATTTCTGATATATATATATACACACACACATATACATATACACACACACACACACACACACACACACACACACACACACACACACACACATATATATAAATACACACACACACACACACACACACACACACACACACATATATATGAGAGAGAGGGGGGAGACTTGTGTCCTTCCAAAAGGATTTGAGTTTGAATCCTTCCCAGCCAAATTCAACTCTCTGACATTCGAATACAAGATCCACTCCGTTGAAGTTGATTTATATTATTTCAAGTATTTATAAACCAAAAATCAAGTGGTTTGGATACCTTTGCCCATGCATCAAGTAGAGAAAATACAGACGACCTAAATTGTGAGTTGGTTAGTTTAACGGTGTAGAATATTTGAAACCTAACAAGGGGTTTTTAAATGTCTAGATCATGATCAAATGGCCGGATCGAGAATTTGTATGTCTAAAACATAGATCTAACCAACTCATTACTTTCGGTCGTCCATTTTACATCGCTTGATGGATAAGCAAAAAATATTCAAAACACTTGATTTTTGGTTTATAAATACTTGAAATAATATGATCAACTTTAACAGAGTGACTCTTGTATTCGAATATCAGAGGATTTTATTTGAGTGGGAAGGATTCGGGTTCAAATCCTTTTAGAAGGACATAAGTGTGTGTGTGTGTGTATAGGGAGTTGATCCCCTAAGAACGGTTCTCACGGATTTCTGTGAGAACTTTCATGTGGATCATCGGATCTGATAGATCAAATCAAATATAATTAGATCTCTATAAAATCCGACGACCCACTTGACAGTTCTCACAGAAATCCGTGAGAACCGTTCTTAGAGGATCAACTAACATATATATATGAGAGAGAGGGTGTGAGAGAGAGAGTTGTTGGCCCGGAGGCCTTCCTCTCTAGTTTTGATGATGATTAACTCATGTAGTTATGTTTACTAATAATCTTGTGATTTTAGTTTCAGATCATGTAACAAGATATTAGTTGGTGATTGCTTCAAAAAGATGAGTTTGGAAGCCTTCACTTGGTGATTCAAGAGCCCGAGCATCAAGATCACACTTAGCCATGCTCGTTGGATCACGGAGTTTGGACCGAGTCGACTTGAAAATGGAAGATCATCAAGAAGACTTAGGTATCCTAGTGTTTAGTGTGTTTTAGATCCATGTGTAAAGCTTAGAATAGTTGATATGCTCAAGTGTACAACACACAAGTTTTATGTTTGGATTTGGTTTTCATGAATAGATTGATCAAAACAAATTTACTTTGTTTTTATGTATATTATATGTGCTCTATATACATACATGCTTACATGACTTATACAAACTTATTTTGACTATCTTATTCATGTATAGAAAAATCAAAGTTTGACAAAATACAAGTTTTGGTTTTTGGTAAAAATGATAAGACACAAAAATAGTTTCATATGCTTGATATTTGAGCTAAACTTTTTATCACATGTTTATGTATCAATGCAAAATGATAAAACTATTTTTGGAGATTTTTACAAGACTTAAAAGATTTTTAAAAATATTTTTAACAAGTGTTTCTAACTCAGAACAGTGGCTGACAGGCCAGGTCGGCCGACCGCACGGTCGACCGAACAAAGGGCCGGTCGACCCAGCGGTCGACCGACGTGCACAGCCTTGTGCACGTCTGGCAGTACAGTGGGCCGGCTGACCGACCGGTCGACCGGACCAGAGAGCTTTGCTCTCTGTATCTGGGCGGTCGGCCGGATGCCCCAACGGTCATATTTCTGACCGTTGGCGGTCGGCCGGGCCGGCCGACCGCAGGCCTGTCAGGCTGACAGATCAGCCTAACGGCTAGTTTCTAGTTTGGCCTATATATACCCCATTTCTTGGGAGTTTTAGACAAGATTTTTAGAGCTAAAATTTCTAGACTTTCTCTACTGTTTTAAACAAGTTTTTCAAAAGAGTTTTGTGCTAAAAAGGATTCATCTTATTTGTATTAGGTTTTTGGAAAAATCAAAGGAAATAGAATTTTGGGAGATTTGTATTTGCTCTTCATTTCCATTATCTTCAAGAGTTTTCCCAAGATTATTTCTTTGAGTTTTTGTTTTCCAAAACACCTAGTTTCCCACTTGAGCTACATCATCTATCATATTCTATTAGGTTCTTGTTTTGTGGAAAAGAGGAAAGAGAGATTGTTTGTGGTTGAAAGAAACCACTTATTGTACACCCTTGCTTTTGTTGTATCCCTCTTTGGTAGAGGTTGATCGGGTGATTGGTTTGCTCCCTCTTTGGTAGAGGTTGAGATTGTGGTTTGCTCCCTCTAGTGAGAGGTGGAGTTTGGTTTGTATACCCTCTTCGGTAGAGGTGTTTGTGGTTGTTTTGGCTACGGGCCTACCCCTCAGTTGTGAGGCGGTGTTTGAGAGAGGAGTTCGATACTCCTTGTGTTGTAACAAATCCTCCTCGGTGGAGGTTCCCTCGGTTGGAGATAGTGGATTAGAAATCCTTCTCGGTGAAGGCGGGGACGTAGAGCTAGGGGCTCGAACCTCGAAACAAATCCCTTGTGTTTGCGATTGCTCACACACTCTCTCTCTTTTATTTGTGCAAAGCATTATTCATTTTGCCATATCATTCATATTGCTTGTGTTGCCTTGCATTATTTCATATTGCTATATATCTTATATGCTTGGTTGTTTGTGTGTGCCTCACTTATACTTAACCACAAGAGCTTCATATAACACCTCAACCCATATCTAGGGGAATCAAGAGGAGTTAGTCCAGAGCCCTTCGCGCGGAATTCGGCTACACTTGTGTGTTGTACTGAGTGTGTTGCAAAATTATTTTAAGCTTCCGCATTTAGCACATTTAGTTTCTAGATTAGCATTATCACCTATTCACCCCCCTCTAGGTGATTTACAATTAGTATCAGAGCCTACGCTCCTGATACTTAGGCTTAACATCCTAGGAGTGAGATCCTTGTTTGCTAATCTACATTTGCATTTGCTTGTTTGCACACGTATAGTTTTCATCCATGGACTTCATGGCCCCACCTATGTTTGACCCTTCCAACATTCTTGTTTGGAAGACTAGGATGTCCATTTACCTACAAACCCTAGGTTATAAGGTTCTCCTTGCCATTACCAAGGAATCCTACCTTAGTGATAGCAAGCATATAGGGGCCAATGCACAAGCCCTTGAGGCCATTAGAAGCACACTTCCTAAAGAATATCTTTTGCTTGCTTCTAACTTTGATTCCACATTTGCAGTGTGGAATATGTTGACAACCACCACCACCTCCAAGCTTCAATTGCCTATCCAACAAGAAGAGGAATCTAGTGGAGATGAATCCGAGCCGCAACAATGCTATACGGTCCAAGGGAATGACTCCCTTGAGGTACACTCGGAAACCCACTTAGATGATGATGATAATGCTAGTTCTTTAAATGATTTTGTTGATCCCCATGCTTTAAATGAAGAACTATCTATAGTGTGTGAAAAATTGATTGAAAAATATAAAATTTTGAAAAAGAAAAGTCTAAGAATTGAAAAAGAAAATAAAAGTTTACATTCTAGACTTAACAATGTTTTGCAAGAGAAGGTTGAGGTCTATAATGAAAGGGATTCATTGAGATCTCAATTAGAACTTGCACTTAAAGAAAATAAGATTTTGAAAAATAGAAATGATTGTGATAATGTTTTGAAAAATAATGATGTTTTGTCTTCAAAGATTGAATTTGTTTTAAGAGAAAATGATTCTTTGAAAAGAGAAATTGACTTCATTTCAAAAGAATTAGAAATTTGTTTAAATAAAAATAAATCTTTAAAAAATTATATTTCTTCACATATTTGCCATGCTAGGGTAGTATCACACACTTCACCTATTACATGCCACACTTCTTTTTTAATTAACAATGATATATCTTTACTTAAGAAGAGTGTTGATTGTTTGGGCTCCACTTTGAGCCAATGTGTTGTGGGCCATACACGTTTGGAAACTTTGTTTCGAAAGAAACAAGTTCCATCTATTATGCATGCACACCCATCACGGCATACACATGCTCCACATGGACACCATCATCACTTGTATGCTCATGTGTACACTTGTACACATTGTGTGTTGGCCCAAGAGGTTACACTCTCCAATTGTTTTGTGTTTTGATGATGACAAACCAAATATGAGCTATTTGGTACTAACAAGTTTGTTAAGATAAGTTTCAGGTTTGTACCATGTTTAGAGACCATTCGCTTAGCTATTGCAAGAACTTCTAAGTTCCACAAAGCAAGGAAGGCAAATTGCACATCAAGGAAGGATCATAGAAGAGAAGGCACTAGCAAGGCATTGGATGGCTCAAAGACTTGAAGATAGCACAAGAAGTCTTCATGTAATTTGTTTTCAGTTTATAGTTTGTTAAAGAATAGTGGATAGGTTTGAAGCTCTATCACACACGTTTTTGCGCACATGCTCATTCCAAAATAATTTCTTATAAATTATACAAAAATATTTTGCATACAAGATTTTGCCTACAGATATATATTTATGTTTTATACTAATCCCTGTTCAAAAGTATTTTTGTTAAAATCAAAATCCTCTTTGTTTTCTTTTTAAAATTGACTTTTGACCTGATCCGGTCGACCGGGGCGGTCGACCGAGTCTGTGTCAGTCTAGTCCGGTCGACCGGACCAGTCGACCGAAGTCCTGGCAGATGCACGTATCCGTGTGCACGTCTGTCGGTCGACCGGGGCGGTCGACCGGACTATTATTTTTTGCTCACAGGTTTTATCGGTCGACCGGGTCGGTCGACCGCTAGACTTTAACGGTCAAATTTTTATACTACCGGTCGACCGGCCGGTCGACCGATCCGACCGTTTGAACAGTAACGGGCAGATTTTTAAGAGCTGTTTATTTTTGTCTTTTGTATTTAAAAATTCGTTTAAGGATATATTTTGATCTAATTACCTCCTAAACATCAGTAAATATGTTTTATCCCTAAACCCTAGCCCTCTCCTATAAATAGGGGTGTTTGGGGAGAGATTGGTTACAACAACTATTATTGCTAAAAATTCAAAAGTTTAAGGCTTTCAAAGTTCTTGGTTTTTGTGCTAAATTCTCTCAATTTTCTGAAGGGTTTTCAAAAGTTTTTCTCAGATTTCAATTTCTTTTCCTTACACAAAAGAGCTTCAATTCTACTCATTATTCTCTAAGGACCTTTGTAAGGAAAGAGATTTTTGAAAGAGAGAGTTTGTGGTCTTTTGACTACCAAGGAAATCACTTGTTCTGAGATTGTAGGAGTTGGGTACTCCATTGTATTTGAGATCTTTGTGATAGTGGAAGTGGTCGGAATCCTTCTGGGGAAGGCGGGGAGTAGAGCTGGGTGCTCGAACCTCGATAACATATCCTTGTGTTTGCGATTGGTTTACATTCTTGCAATTATTCTCTACTTTGCTTGCACTTATTACTTGCTCATCATACTTACTTGCTTGCATTCATCTTGTGATTCTTGATTGTGAGTGTTATAGCTTTAATTTTTTGAATTGCCCTTTGATTAGCATTATCACCTATTCACCCCCCCTCTAGGTGATTTTCAATTGGTATCAGAGCTTGGACTCTAGGTTTGCTTAATATCCATAGAGAGATCCTTAAAATATTGCTAATCAACATTTTCATTCATCCATTCATACACTAGTAAATATGGCCGACAACATTAAATCCCCACCTAAATTGATGGCCTAAATTTTCCCATTTGGAAGGTTAGGATGACTATATTTTTGCAATCACTAGGTAGCTTGGTAGCTAAGTCCTTGACCAAACCCTACATAGCACCCGATAGTGATGAGAGCACTTGGACCGACTTCAACTTTAGAGAATATGAGGCTAACTCAAAAGCCCAAAACTCCCTTTTAACCGCCTTGAATGAGGATGACCTTACACGGGTAATTCATTACCAATCCGCCTATGAGATTTGGCAACACTTATTGATCACACATGAAGGGACTTCACAAGTCAAGAGAGCTAAGATAGATCTCTTGAGGTCTCAATATGAATTATTTAAAATGCTTGATGATGAATCCATTGATTGTATGATTACTCGTTTCACTAAAATTACAAATGGTCTTTCTTCATTAGGTGACGTCATCTCCAACGATCAAAAGGTGCGCAAAGTGATACGGGCTCTTCCTTCTTCATGGGAGATCAAGGCCACCACCTTAAAGGAGTTGAACGACAAGGACGAGATGGACATCATTAGTCTCATTGGGAACCTAAAGACCCATGAGATGGAGAAGAAGGCAAGAGAAGAGGCCACTACTTCAAAGAAGAAATCTATAGCCTTCAAGACTTCATCCACCAATGATGACGATGATGAAGACGAAGAAGAAGATGAGGAGCTAACTCTACTTGTGCGGAATGTCAAGAGGTTGTACCGAAAGAACAAGTTCAACTTCCGGAGAAGATTCGAAGGCAAAGAGGAGCGGAAGATCATTTGCTATAATTGCCGCAAACCCGGACATATCATGGCGGATTGTCCGGAGTTCAAGAAGAAGATGACTTCCTCCTTCAAGCCAAAGAAACCGGAGGAGAAGAAAGCCTACAAAGCAACATGGATTCGGAAAGCGAATCCGAAGAGGAGGTGGATCAAGCTAATATGTGTTTTATGGCAAACACACCTAAGGTAACCCCTCAATCCCTTGATGATGAAGATGATGAACTAAGTAAGGAAGTTCTAGTTCATGTCTTTGTAGAACTTTCTGAAACTTATGATAATAAGAAACTTGAATGCTTTAAATTACAAAAAGAAGTTGCTTTTCTTAAAAATCAACTTGCTTTGGTTTCAAAAGAAAAAGATGATCTTTCTTCCAATCTTGTTTCTATTCAAAATGAATTTGACGCTTATAAGATTTCTTGTAAGGGTAAAACCCCTATTGTTGATAATAAAGAAATTCTTCCTTAAAAACCAAAATGATTGATTTTGAAAAGATTTTGAAAGATTGTGCTTTTAACACCAAGAAGCTTGAAGAAAAGTTTTCAAAAAGCACACTTCTCATGTTAAAGATTCTCATGCTAAAATTCCACATGCTCACACTTCAAATAATACTTCTCATGCTAAATCTTTTCATGCTCACAATGCCCATGCTCACAAATCACACACTCACTATGCTTTTAGATATGGTAGAGTGTATAGATGTACTTATTGTGGCAAAAATGGACATTTAGCTAAATTTTGTTATGATAAATTGCATAGTTCAAATAATCTTGTTTGGGTTAATGGCTCTAACCCTCATGGACCCAAGAAAATGTGGGTACCAAAATCAAGTCCTAAAATGTTTGATGTAGGTACACACCAAGGCTCCAAGACGTAGGGAGCGGTGGTACCTTGATAGTGGTTGTTCGAGACACATGACGTGGGATATCAACAACTTCACAACCCTATCAAGGTACATGGAAGGTGGCTCCGTCACCTTCGGGGATGATTCCAAAGGCACCATCATCGGTATTGGTAATATTCAAATTGGTTCATCTCCTATTATAGAGAATGTTGTTTTAGTAGATGGTTAAAACATAATTTGCTTAGCATTAGCCAACTTTGTGATCGTGGACTTAAAGTTGTTTTTGATGATTCCTCATGCAAGATTTTGATGTTAAATCCGATGTTTGTATTCTTACCGGTTTTCGTGATAATAATGTTTATATTATTGACATGCTTAATTTAGATTGTTCTACTAAATGCTTAAATGCTTTTGATGAAAATTCTTGGCTTTGGCATAGAAGATTAGGACTTGCATCTTTTGACCATATCTCTAGGATTAATTCAAAGGAATTGGTGAAGGGTATACCTTGCTTGGATTTTGAGAAAGACCGCATTTGTGGTGCGTGCCAACTTGGGAAACAAACCAAGTCTTCCTTTAAACCAATCAAGGATATCATGTCAACTAGGCCTTTAGAATTAATTCATATGGATCTTTTTGGACCAACTAAAACTAAGAGTTTAAATGGAAGTAGATTTGCATTTGTTTTGGTTGATGATTTCTCCTGTTTTACTTGGGTTTTCTTTTTACAAAATAAAGATCAAACCTTTCTCATTTTAAAATTTTTCGAAAAAGAGTTGAAAAAGAAAAGGGTTTTCCGATTTTGAGAATAAGGAGTGATAGAGGTGGTGAGTTTATTAACCAACTCTTCATGACTTATTGTGATGAAAAGGGAATTAAGCATGAAACGTCTTGTCCTAGAACTCCACAACAAAATGGAGTTGTAGAAAGGAAAAATAGAACACTTCAAGAGATGGCTAGGACAATGATAAGTGAATATGACCTCCCTCAATATTTATGGGCCGAGGCCGTAAACACCGCATGCTATATATCGAATCGTATTTATTTATGCAAAAATTCTTCAAAAACTTCTTTTGAAATGTATCATTCTAGAAAACCAAATGTTGCATATTTTAAAGTTTTTGGATGCAAGTGTTTTGTTTTAAATACTAAGGATAATTTGGGTAAATTTGATGCTAAGGCTTATGAGGCTATCTTTGTTGGATATTCCTCTACTAGCAAAGCATATAGAGTTTTCATTAGATCTTCTCAAACCATAGAAGAATCCATGCATGTTAAATTTGAAGAATCTAATGTGGTTGTTGAGAATGTTGTAGAGATTGAACCACTAGGTGAAGACATGGAGAGACTATCCTTGAAGGACTCACCCGCTCAAGAAGAAAAGCTAGATCCTATTGGTGAAGTTCAAGAGGATAAGGAGGAAAGCACTCAACCGCTTCCTAAAGCTTGGAGATACGCTACAAATCATCCTAAGGAGCTCATCTTGGGTGATGCATCTAAAGGAGTCACAACGCGCTCCAAACTCCATGACATATGTGGTAACTTTGCTTTCATTTCTCATTTTGAACCCAAAGGCATTCTCGAAGCCGAGACGGACCCATATTGGTTGCTTGCCATGCAAGAGGAACTCAATCAATTTGAGCGCAACCAAGTTTGGCACCTTGTTCCTAAGCCCCACGATAGACCAATAATTGGTACTAAGTGGATCTTTAGAAACAAGATGGATGAGTCCGGAAATGTCATTAGGAATAAAGCTAGGTTAGTGGCCCAAGGTTACACTCAAGTTGAGGGAATTGACTTTGAGGAGACCTTTGCACCCGTAGCACGGCTTGAAGCCATACGGATGACACTAGCTTTTGCATGTTTTAAAAATTTTAAACTTTTTCAAATGGATGTAAAAAGTGCATTTTTAAATGGTTTTATTAATGAAGAAGTTTATGTTTCACAACCTCCCGGTTTTATTGATCATGTTCATCCCGATTTGTTTTTAAACTTGATAAAGCTTTGTATGGATTGAAACAAGCTCCAAGAGCTTGGTATGAAAGGCTTTCTAGTTTTCTCATTTCAAATGATTTTATTAAAGGCAAAGTAGACACAACTCTCTTTACTAAGCATGTTGAGAATGATATTTTAATTGTGCAAATTTATGTTGATGATATAATTTTTGGATCTACTAATGAGCTTTTATGCAAGGATTTTGAGAAGGTAATGCAACTAGAATTTGAAATGTCTTCCATGGGTGAGCTCAATTTCTTCCTTGGACTCCAAATCAAGCAATTGCAAGATGGAACCTTCATTAACCAAGCCAAGTACGCAAAGGAGCTAGTAAAGAAGTTTGGGCTTGAAGGATCAAAGGCTTGCAACACTCCAATGGCAACTACTACCAAGCTTGAAAAGGACGAACAAGGTAAAAATGTTGATATTAAATTATATAGAAGCATGATAGGAAGTCTTTTATATTTGACGGCAAGTAGGCCGGATATCATGTTTAGTGTGTGTCTTTGTGCTAGATTTCAATCGTGTCCTAAAGAGTCTCATCTTATTGCGGTAAAACGCATTATTCGTTATATTAAGGGCACTATTGGAATGGGTCTTTGGTATCCGAAAACTATAGATTTTTCAATGACTAGTTATTCGGATGCCGACTATGCGGGTTGTAGAGTAGATAGAAAGAGTACTAGTGGGACATGTCAATTCTTGGTAATTGTCTTGTTTCATGGTCCTCTAGGAAACAAAATTCCGTAGCTCTCTCAACCGCCGAGGCGGAGTATGTTGCCGCGGGGGCTTGTTGTGCACAAGTCCTTTGGATGAAACATACTCTCCTTGATTTTGATTTGCACTTTGTGAAATACACCTAGAGGGGGGGTGAATAGGTGTAATTGCTAATCTAATGATCTTTTTAAACTTGTGAAATGAGTGATGCAACAATCTCTCAAAAACACGACTAAGAGCCGAATACCCCTTGCAAGGTTCTGAACTCCTTCCTCCCAATTCCCCTTAAATGGGTTAGAGGTGCGCAATGCAACCGTGTTGTATTGAGGTGTGATTGATCAATGCCAAGTATGATGATGAAAATGAAAAACTCACAATGTAACACAACAAGTATATCAACACAAGATTCCACAAGTAAAATATCAAGTAAAGTAAACAAATAAGGATTGCACAAATAAAAGTTAGTTCTCAAGCAATAAATTGGAAGTGATATAAAGCAAGAAAGTAAGCAAGAAGAACGCCAAGGCAATCGCAAACAAGATGATTTGTTTCGAGGTTCGAGCCCGTTGCTCTAGTCCCCGCCTTCACCTCCGTGAAGGGTTTCCACTATCCCCTTAGGATCCCGTACAAGTTAGGCCTTCAAAGACCTCAAGCCCGTAGCTTCACCTTACAAAGAAACTCCACCAAGGAGCTTGTCTCCACAAGAACAAGAATTACAAATAGTGATCTTTAACTAGACCACAACACTCTTTTACAAACACTCTCACTCTTTTACAACTTCACCTATAGAAAGAATATGAAATTTTTGGCTCTATGAAGTGTGGTGAGAAAAGCTTCAGTTGTAGAGTGATATTAGAGATCAAACAACAACTGAAAAACCAATTTTGAAAGAATGGAAATGAAGGCTTTAAACTATTTTTCTCTTTCTCTTGAAAACTATGAAAACTTGTATTTTTCTTGGTAAATAACTAAGGCCTATTCCCCACTATTTATAGGGAGAGAATAGGTTAAAACTCTGATTTTTCCAGCTAATTTGATCAGAAAAAGAGTCCCAACAACTCCTAAAAACTCTGTTAAAGAGAAAACCAAAAACAGATTTTCAGAAATTCCAAAAGAAGAAAGAGCCGTTATGGCTGTTGCAGGCCTACCGGTCGACTGCCGGTCGACCGGGTCTCTGCTGGCAAAAGAGCCGTTGGAGCTTCGGTCGACTGTCGGTCGACCGATCCAACAAAGGAAACACAGTTTCCTTCTATCGGTCGACCGACCCGGTCGACCGAAAAGATACAGAGAGCAACAATCTCTTTACCGGTCGACCGATATGTAGGTCGGTCGACCGACAGACATGCACAGCCTGTGCATGTCTGGACACAGCAGCCGGTCGACTGCCGGTCGACCGGTCTGCCTGAAATAGTTATTTTTTGGGCAGATTTTTGAGTTAGAAAAATTTGTAAAAAATCTTTAAAAAATTTTGGAATAAAGTGTTATGCTGAACTTTGTTTATATACATGTTTTAAACACGTTTTTGAAGATAAAAAGCTTTGAGTACATGTATGTATAAACCAAGGCATAAACTTAGAAATAAACATTTTCAAAAACATAGAAACATTCAAAACAAGTGTGTGTGCAAATCCTAGAGCCAAATTTCACATATTCTATCTTTAACAAAACTACACTTACAAACTTCTAGGTCTTCAAGACTTCATCATGGGCAATCTTCACTTGATCTTCAATATTGTACTTTGAGCCCAATTTGACTTGTCTTGAGTCCAATGTACCTTCTTTTAGGGAAGAATTCATCTCTTTAATATATAAACCTGAAACACACTTAAACAACAATTTATATTAGTACAAATAACTAATATGTTTTGTAATCATCAAAATACACTAAACATGGGTTGATTGTAACCTTGGGCCAACAATCTCCCCCTTTTTGATGATGACAAAACATATGAGTTTTTAAACAAATAAAAGAGGAAAGAGCTTGGAAAGCTCCCCCTTAAACAATGCTATGTATTTAACATGAATATGAACAACTATGTAAGCATACATAAAGCATTGAAAAATATCATCACCAAAAATAAACTATCATAAGGAATAACAAAACAATATATTTTAAAAACAAACAACATATACTTTCTCCATATATTTTCTCCCAAACTTATATATATTTATATTTCTCCCCCTTTTTGTCATACATCAAAAAGGGTTAAAAAAAATATTTTAAGACAAAACAAAACAAACATATTAGAAACCAAAACAAAACAAACTAAGATATTTTAAGTATCAATCTTACATACATTCAATTCACCACAAATAAATGAAAATCTTGCATAATCTAAAGGTTTGTGAAAATATCTGCAAGTTGAAAATCTGTGGAAACAAAATCGATATCAATGTCACCTTTTTCAAAGTGATCTCTAAGAAAATGATATCTAATGTCTATATGTTTGGTTTTACTATGTTGATTAGCATTTTTGGTCATGTGAATAGCACTAGTATTATCACAATAAATCTTAACATGATCAAAATGTAAATCAAAATCGAGAAGAGTATGTTTCATCCAGAGTACTTGTGCACAACAAGCTCCGGCTGCTACATACTCCGCCTCGGCGGTTGAAAGGGCTACACTATTTTGCTTCTTGGAAGACCAAGACACAAGACAATTGCCCAAGAATTGGCAAGTGCCACTTGTGCTCTTCCTATCTACCCTACAACCGGCATAGTCGGTATCCGAATAACTAGTCATGGTAAATTGGTTAGTTTTCGGATACCACAAACCTAAATCAATTGTGCCCTTAAGATACCTAATTATGCGTTTTACCGCTATTAAGTGTGATTCCTTAGGACATGATTGAAAGCGTGCACATAAACATACGGAAAACATTATATCCGGCCTACTAGCCGTAAGATAGAGTAAACTACCAATCATGCTACGAAATAATTTGATGTCTACTTCCTTACCTTGTTCGTCCTTGTCAAGTTTCGTAGTGGTTGCCATGGGAGTCTTTGCTACTTTGGATCCTTCAAGCTCGAACCTCTTGATGAGTTCTTTGGTGTACTTGGCTTGGTTGATGAATGTCCCATCACTACGTTGCTTGATTTGAAGTCCAAGGAAGAAGTTGAGCTCTCCCATCATAGACATCTCGAATTCCTTTTTCATGCATGACTCAAAATTCTTGCAAAGTGAAACATTAGTAGATCCAAAAATAATGTCATCAACATAAATTTGAACTATGAGGATATCTTGATCTATATGTTTGGTAAATAATGTTTTATCAACTTTTCTTTCTTAAAATCATTTGAAATCAAAAATGAAGACAATCTTTCATACCAAGCCCTAGGGGCTTGTTTTAAACCATATAGTGCTTTATCTAATTTATAAACATAATTAGGGTGTGTAGGATCAACAAACCCGGGGGGTGTTCAACATACACCTCCTCATCAATATAACCATTAAGAAAAGCACTCTTTACATCCATTTGAAATAACTTAAAATCTTTAAATGAGGCATATGCTAAGGTCATCCGTATGGCTTCGAGCCGTGCTACGGGTGCAAAGGTTTCTTCAAAATCGATTCCCTCGATTTGAGTGTAACCTTGGGCAACTAACCTAGCCTTGTTTCTAACTACATTACCCGATTCATCCAACTTGTTCTTAAAGATCCATTTAGTACCAATAGTTGGTCTATCTTGGGGCCTAGGAACAAGATGCCATACTTGATTGCGCTCAAATTGATTGAGCTCCTCTTGCATAGCAAGCAACCAATATGAATCGGCCTCGGCCTCGAGGACATTTTTAGGTTCTATGTATGAAATAAAAGCAAAATTACCACAAAAATCTTGAATCTTAGAGAGAGTGGTTACCCCTTTTGATACTTCACCTATGACGAGGTCCTTGGGATGATGAGGATTGAATCTCCAATCCTTTGGTAGTGGTGAGAGGGCTCCTCTTCATTTGCTTGATGTTCATTTCCTTGATCCTCTTCCACTTTGGCTTCACTTCCATCACCATCCTTTGGCTTGTCTCCCATGGTAGAAGCATCCTCCAAGGTCACTTTCTCCAAGCCTTCATCTAAAGCATCAATTTCTACACAATTCTTAACAAACTTGTTAGATTCCTCAAATTTAACATGAATAGATTCCTCAATAGTCAAAGTTGACCTATTGAAGACTCTATAAGCCTTACTAGTATTTGAGTAACCTACAAAAATAGCCTCATATGATCTAGCATCAAATTTTCCCAAATTAATATTTGTATTTAAAACAAAACATTTGCAACCAAACACTTTGAAATAAGAAACATTAGGTTTTCTAGAAAAATACATCTCATAAGAAGTCTTAGTAGTATTTTTACATAGGAAAACACGATTTGCAATGTAACATGAAGTATGAACGGCCTCGGCCCACAAATAATGTGGTAGACCATATTCATTTAACATTGTCCTAGCCATCTCTTGTAAAGTACGATTTTTCCGCTCAACTACTCCATTTTGTTGTGGAGTTCTAGGACAAGAGAGTTCATGTTTTATTCCATGTTCCTCACAAAAAGTGGTAAAGGGAAGGTTAATGAACTCACCTCCTCTATCACTTCTTATTTTAATTATTGAGGAGTCATTTTCCTTTTCAGCTCTTTTCTTAAAGGCTTGAAAATGTGAAAAGGTTTGACTTTTATGTTCAAGAAAATAAACCCAAGTAAAACGCGAAAAATCATCTACTAAAACATAAGCAAATCTACTCCCACTTAAACTTTTGGTTTGTGTTGGGCCAAATAAATCCATGTGGATTAGCTCCAATGGACGTGATGACATGATATCCTTAATTGATTTGAATGAGGACTTAGTTTGTTTCCCAAATTGACATGCGTCACAAACTCGGTCCTTTTCAAAGTTCAATGAAGGAATACCCTTCACCATTTCCTTAGAGTTAAGCCTAGAAATATGGTCAAATGAAACGTGGCCTAATCTCCTATGCCATAACCAAGAGTCGTCATTGAGGGCTTTTAAACATGTTATATTACAAGACATATTTAGCATATCAATCATATAAACATTGCTTTCACGAAAACCGGAAAATACACAAACATTGGAAGTTCTATCAATTACTTTACAAGCAACATTGTCAAAAACTACATCAAAACCTTTATCACAAAGTTGACTAACACTCAAGAGATTATGCTTGAGGCCATCAACTAAAACCACATTTTCAATTAAAGGAGAGGTGCCAAGTTTTACATTACCAATACCGATGATTTTACCCTTGGCGTCATCTCCGAAGGTGACGGTGCCACCTTCATGATATCTTGATAGGGTTGCAAAGTTGTTGATGTCCCAAGTCATGTGCCTTGAGCAACCGCTATCAAGATACCATAAACCTCTACGTCTTTGAGCTTTGGAAAGTACCTACATCATTTAAAACAATAGTTGACTTTGGTACCCAAACTTTCTTGGGTCCTTGAAAGTTAGTGTTACGAACCCAAACATTATGATGTGATGCACTTAGTCTATCATAACAAAAATTAGCTAAGTGTCCTTTCCGTCCACAATGTGAACATGAGTACACTTTTCTATACATGAATGCATGGTGTGTATGTGAAGTGTGAGCATGCTTTGGGGGTTTACCATGATGCATAGGTTGTGTAGCATGTACATGAGCATGAGCATGAGCATGATGAATATTTTTCTTAGGAGCTTGTTTCTTAGGAAACATATTCTCCATCTTCTTCTTCTCAAACTCACTACACTTTTTCAAAACAACATCTAATGAATCTAATCTTTCCTTAAGCATGGCAATCTCATTAAAATCTATAAATGGGGTCTTTCCTTTACAAGCAATCTTATATTTTTCAAAATCATTTTAGTGGAAACTAAAGAAGAATGCAAGTCATTATTTTCTTTTGAAAGATTTAACACTTGAATACTCAAAGATTCATTATCCTTTTTCATTTTCAAGTATTTTTTCTTCATGAAGTCATAATTTTGAGAAAGTTCTACAAATGCTTCTCCTAGCTCATCCATGGATAAATCATCATCAAGAAGAGTTGAGGGGGTTACCTTGCTTGTGCTCTCATTTGCCATGAAGCACATGTTGGCGGTGTCGATCTCCTCCTCGGATTCACTTTCGTCATCCCATGTTGCTTTCATAGCCTTCTTCTTGTATGGCTTCTTGGATGAAGATGGCTTCACTTGGTCCGGACACTCCGCTACGATGTGTCCGGCTTTTGGCAATTAAAGCAAATGATCTTCCTTTCTTCCTTGCCTCCTTGCCATCTCCTCCTTCCTTGGAACTTTGCCTTGTTGTACATCCTCCGGACATTTTTGACTAGAAGTGAGAGCTCCTCGTCATCTTCTTCTTCGTCATCTTCGTCGGAGTAGGTAGCATGACTTTTGAAGGCAATGGTCTTCTTTTTGGAGGGTGCCATGTCCTCCCTTGCCTTCCTCTCCATCTCATGGGTTTTTAAATTCCCAATGAGTCCGATGAGCTCAATCTCATCTTTATCATTGAGTTCCTTCAATGTTGTAGCTTTCACTTCCCATGATGGAGGAAGAGCCCGGATGATCTTTCTCACCCTTTGGTCGTTGTTGATCTCTTCACCTAGAGAAGAAAGCCCATTAGTAATCTTAGTAAATTTAGTAACCATATCATCTATGGTTTCATGTTCTTGCATGCTAAAATTTTCATATTGGGACCGAAGAAGGTCTATCTTAGCCCTCTTCACTTGTGATGTCCCCTCATGTGTTACTAGCAAATGGGTCCAAATCTCATAGGCGGATTTGCAATGGATGACTCTAGCTATGTCATCATCATTGAGGGCTTGTAGGAGTGCATAATGAGCCCTAGCATTGGCATCAAACTCCTTGGTCTCAATTTCGGACCAAGTAGATTCATCACCATCGGGGGCACTAAATTGTTTAGTCACGGCCTTTGCAACTCGGCTACCTAGAGATTACAAGAAAACAGTCATCTTAACCTTCCATATGGGAAAGTTAAGTCCATCAAACTTAGGGGGTGTCTTAATACCATCGGCCATGTTTACTATGTGGAAATGAATGAAATGATTAGCAATATGAGGATCTCTCTAAGGTTGTTAAGCCAAATCCTAGAGTCCAAGCTCTGATACCAATTGAAATACACCTAGAGGGGGGGTGAATAGGTGTAATTGCTAATCTAATGATCTTTTTAAACTTGTGAAATGAGTGATGCAACAATCTCTCAAAAACACGACTAAGAGCCGAATACCCCTTGCAAGGTTCTGAACTCCTTCCTCCCAATTCCCCTTAAATGGGTTAGAGGTGCGCAATGCAACCGTGTTGTATTGAGGTGTGATTGATCAATGCCAAGTATGATGATGAAAATGAAAAACTCACAATGTAACACAACAAGTATATCAACACAAGATTCCACAAGTAAAATATCAAGTAAAGTAAACAAATAAGGATTGCACAAATAAAAGTTAGTTCTCAAGCAATAATTGGAAGTGATATAAAGCAAGAAAGTAAGCAAGAAGAACGCCAAGGCAATCGCAAACAAGATGATTTGTTTCGAGGTTCGAGCCCGTTGCTCTAGTCCCCGCCTTCACCTCCGTGAAGGGTTTCCACTATCCCCTTAGGATCCCGTACAAGTTAGGCCTTCAAAGACCTCAAGCCCGTAGCTTCACCTTACAAAGAAACTCCACCAAGGAGCTTGTCTCCACAAGAACAAGAATTACAAATAGCGATCTTTAACTAGACCACAACACTCTTTTACAAACACTCTCACTCTTTTACAACTTCACCTATAGAAAGAATATGAAATTTTTGGCTCTATGAAGTGTGGTGAGAAAAAGCTTCAGTTGTAGAGTGATATTAGAGATCAAACAATAACTGAAAAACCAATTTTGAAAGAATGGAAATGAAGGCTTTAAACTATTTTTCTCTTTCTCTTGAAAACTATGAAAACTTGTATTTTTCTTGGTAAATAACTAAGGCCTATTCCCCACTATTTATAGGGAGAGAATAGGTTAAAACTCTGATTTTTCCAGCTAATTTGATCAGAAAAAGAGTCCCAACAACTCCTAAAAACTCTGTTAAAGAGAAAACCAAAAACAGATTTTCAGAAATTCCAAAAGAAGAAAGAGCCGTTATGGCTGTTGCAGGCCTACCGGTCGACTGCCGATCGACCGGGTCTCTGCTGGCAAAAGAGCCGTTGGAGCTTCGGTCGACTGTCGGTCGACCGATCCAACAAAGGAAACACAGTTTCCTTCTATCGGTCGACCGACCCGGTCGACCGAAAAGATACAGAGAGCAACAATCTCTTTACCGGTCGACCGATATGTAGGTCGGTCGACCGACAGACATGCACAGCCTGTGCATGTCTGGACACAGCAGCCGGTCGACTGCCGGTCGACCGGTCTGCCTGAAATAGTTATTTTTTGGGCAGATTTTTGAGTTAGAAAAATTTGTAAAAAATCTTTAAAAAATTCTGGAATAAAGTGTTATGCTGAACTTTGTTTATATACATGTTTTAAACACGTTTTGAAGATAAAAAGCTTTGAGTACATGTATGTATAAACCAAGGCATAAACTTAGAAATAAACATTTCAAAAACATAGAAACATTCAAAACAAGTGTGTGTGCAAATCCTAGAGCCAAATTTCACATATTCTATCTTTAACAAAACTACACTTACAAACTTCTAGGTCTTCAAGACTTCATCATGGGCAATCTTCACTTGATCTTCAATATTGTACTTTGAGCCCAATTTGACTTGTCTTGAGTCCAATGTACCTTCTTTTAGGGAAGAATTCATCTCTTTAATATATAAACCTGAAACACACTTAAACAACAATTTATATTAGTACAAATAACTAATATGTTTTGTAATCATCAAAATACACTAAACATGGGTTGATTGTAACCTTGGGCCAACACTTTGATCATATAAAAATATTTTGTGATAATACTAGTACTATACACATGACCAAAAATGCAAATCAACATAGTAAGACCAAGCACATTGAGATTAGATATCACTTTCTTAGAGATCATTTTGAGAAAGGTGATATAGATATTGATTATGTTTCCACGGATTTACAACTAGCCGATATTTTCACTAAACCTCTTGATTTTGCTAGATTTTCGTTTATTTGTGGAGAACTTAATGTTTGTATTATTGAATAAACATGTTTTTCATAACCCTTTTTGATGTATGACAAAAAGGGGGAGAATAAGTTTACATGGACAAAAATAAGTTCATTTGGTCTTGGTTCCATATGAATTTATATGTTTGTTTTTATGAGTTTTGTGTTTTAAATAAATTCTTGTGTTTTAGTTGTTTTGGTATTTTTGGTATCAAGAGAAATTTTTGTGTTTTAATTGGTTTCAATAATTGGTGCATCATTTCAATTATTAGTTTCTAGAGCATATTCTTGTGTTTTAAGTATAGCATAATTTGAGGGGGAGTTTTCTCCTACCCTATATTTTTGTTAATAGCCTATTTGTTTTGTCATCATCAAAAAGGGGGAGATTGTTGGCCCAAGAGGTTACACTCTCCAATTGTTTTGTGTTTTGATGATGACAAACCAAATATGAGCTATTTGGTACTAACAAGTTTGTTAAGATAAGTTTCAGGTTTGTACCATGTTTAGAGACCATTCGCTTAGCTATTGCAAGAACTTCTAAGTTCCACAAAGCAAGGAAGGCAAATTGCACATCAAGGAAGGATCATAGAAGAGAAGGCACTAGCAAGGCATTGGATGGCTCAAAGACTTGAAGATAGCACAAGAAGTCTTCATGTAATTTGTTTTTCAGTTTATAGTTTGTTAAAGAATAGTGGATAGGTTTGAAGCTCTATCACACACGTTTTTGCGCACATGCTCATTCCAAAATAATTTCTTATAAATTATACAAAAATATTTTGCATACAAGATTTTGCCTACAGATATATATTTATGTTTTATACTAATCCCTGTTCAAAAGTATTTTTGTTAAAATCAAAATCCTCTTTGTTTTCTTTTTAAAATTGACTTTTTGACCTGATCCGGTCGACCGGGGCGGTCGACCGAGTCTGTGTCAGTCTGGTCTGGTCGACCGGACCAGTCGACCGAAGTCCTGGCAGATGCACGTATCCGTGTGCACGTCTGTCGGTTGACCGGGGCGGTCGACCGGACTATTATTTTTTGCTCACAGGTTTTATCGGTCGACCGGGTCGGTCGACCGCTAGACTTTAACGGTCAAATTTTTATACTACCGGTCGACCGGCCCGGTCGACCGATTCGACCGTTTGAACAGTAACGGGCAGATTTTTAAGAGCTGTTTATTTTTGTCTTTTGTATTTAAAAATTCGTTTAAGGATATATTTTGATTTAATTACCTCCTAAACATGAGTAAATATGTTTTATCCCTAAACCCTAGCCCTCTCCTATAAATAGGGGTGTTTGGGGAGAGATTGGTTACAACAACTATTATTGCTAAAAATTCAAAAGTTTAAGGCTTTCAAAGTTCTTGGTTTTTGTGCTAAATTCTCTCAATTTTCTGAAGGGTTTTCAAAAGTTTTTCTCTGATTTCAATTTCTTTTCCTTACACAAAAGAGCTTCAATTCTACTCATTATTCTCTAAGGACCTTTGTAAGGAAGAGATTTTTGAAAGAGAGAGTTTGTGGTCTTTTGACTACCAAGGAAATCACTTGTTCTTGAGATTGTAGGAGTTGGGTACTCCATTGTATTTGAGATCTTTGTGATAGTGGAAGTGGTCGGAATCCTTCTGGGGAAGGCGGGGAGTAGAGCTGGGTGCTCGAACCTCGATAACATATCCTTGTGTTTGCGATTGGTTTACATTCTTGCAATTATTCTCTACTTTGCTTGCACTTATTACTTACTCATCATACTTACTTGCTTGCATTCATCTTGTGATTCTTGATTGTGAGTGTTATAGTTTTAATTTTTGAATTGCCCTTTGATTAGCATTATCACCTATTCACCCCCCTCTAGGTGATTTTCATTGTGGACGTAAGGGCCACCTTGCTAAATTTTGCTTTGATCGTATACATGATTGTAATTTAGCAAATAATTTTATTTGGGTTAGGAATGGTACTAACCCCCTGGACCCAAAAAGTTGTGGGTACCAAAGACCACCCCTCTTATGTTTGATGTAGGTGTGGGCTCTCGCATGACGTGAGAGTTGAGGTACCTTAGAGTAGATGCGTTCCGAGCTTCATGGAAATCAATTGGATGCATCACTTTCAAGGGAAGTTTGGTGGAGATGACCACCACGTTTTGGAGACAAGGAAAGTTGCCTTGTAGGTTTTGGTAACGATTCCTAACTCCTTATTATTGTTTACATGCTTTCCATTTCATTGTTTATAGCATGATTTGTTGTTTATATGATCATTATGAAAATGCCATGTTTATTAAATCCTTGACATACATGTATAGTATTTGAGACACCCATGTTTAATATGGACCAATACTTTAGTGTTCCCACCTTTGTTTTGCTATCATGCTTATCATAGGTTTAATAACATGTGAATTTGCATAATAATCATGTTTAAAATTTATCATGATGATTTTGTCTTGTTTTATGCTTCATGTTTTGAATATATGTTTAGATATTAGTTTTCATTAGAACTAGTATATATACTTGTACATATAGTGGGCCACAAATAAATCTATATATGTTTGTACTTGAATGCTTATTTGAACCCATTAGATGTGCTAGTATAGTCTAGTTTTGATGATCCATGCATTTTAAACTTGTATTCCCATTTGGTTTTGTTTTATGATCATGTGTTTTCATTTCATGTATATGTCTATTTTGCCAAACTTTAAGATATACATGTATACCCCTTGAGTAATTTGCCTTTCATGCAAATCTATACATATGGACTCAATTGTGTTTAGGGATATGTATGTATACTTTTTGTGTTGTCAAATCATACATATACCTTGAAATGAAATTTGTTTTAATAGAAATTTAGTTTTTCATGTTTCCATGTGCTTATGTTTAACTTCATGTATATGTCCATTTTATCTAAATTATTGTTATACATATACATCCTTTTTGAGCCACGTGCCTTCATGCATATATCTTTGTGGACTCGTTGTGTTTGGATATGTATGTATACTTTAATTTGTATAGGACATACATATACCTTGAAGATTAAATAGTTTTGATGATTTTCATGTTTCTTGTTTCAAGAAATATTGAGCTTATTGTCTATCTTTCATGATTATGATCTTCACATCTTACTTGTACACTCACATTTATTGTTTACTCATGTGTTTGTTTTCATGAGTCATATTTATGCTTAATGGATTATGAGTGTTGACTATTTTGTGGATTTCATGTTTCATGAAAAATAATTTTGTTTTATTCCTTACTTGAAGGATTTCGCACTAGTTAACAAGTTTTTCCATTTAACTAGTTCGTATTCTTCATTTTGATAGAGTTTTCAAACAAAGCTTATTTTCAAATCTATTTTTGAAAACCCCTACCTTCCATGGGTGGTTGGATGGGAGATCATGCTCATGTATGCTTTATAATGAAAATCATTTTAAACTTGAATATGATTGGGAGGATAGATAATATGAGTTATACATTTGATATTATTGTTGTTTCAATTAGTATCATTGAAATTATTTCAATTGGTATCAATTTTGACTTTTATTATATACTCATATATTTTCATATATGTATGCTTGCATTTCAAAGAATATCAATTTCTATTGGTATCTATTTTTCATACATATATATATTTTGTTTATGCTAAAGCTTGAGGTTTAACTTTGTTTCAATTGATTCAATTTTCAATTGGTATCTTATTTCAAGCCTATGCATGTGTTTTGTTGGTATTTCATAAAGGGGGAGAAAATTCGATTTTCATATTTACAATTGGTATTTGTATTTCCACTCCCTTGTTTTATGATAGAAAATAAAAATTTTAAATTGATATCATATACTTAAAAAGAAAAATTCTCTCTTTTGATATCAAGATGTTTATTTGAATGTTTTTAAAAATTTTTGGTATCTCCAAATTTTGTTTAAAGAAAAATTCAAAAGTTTTGATTTGTATTGCCTATATGCAAGGAGAGCTTAACATCTCTTCTACATATAGATTCATGATGAGTGTATCTTGTATTGAAGAGCTTGACAACCTCTTCTTTATGTGGTACACGTGTGTAGGGGGCGCTTCACATCTCCTCTTATGCATTGCATAGTGTATGTTATGTGAATTAGGGCTTGTCATCCCTCCTTCATGTAATGTATCTATGTAGGGAAGCTTCACATCTTCCTCTTCATGAATGTATATCGCATATACCATTTATTGATCTATGTTTACTTTCATTTGGTATCAAGATGCTACTTTGACATATTTTAAATTGATACCTTAATTGATTGACACCCCTATTTGGTTTTGTTTTGTTTTAGACAAAAAGGGGTCAACATAATAAAAACAATGTTCTCATTTTTAATGTTTTTTATTAACCCTTTGTTGATTCTTTGTTTCGAACAAAAAGGGGGAGAAAAATTTATTGATTTGGTTTTGATTTTATCCCTTATTGATGATTGTTTCTTTGTATTAAAAAGGGGAGAAGATTTTGTTTTGTTTAGGTTTTACCCCTTTGTTGATGATTGACAAAAAGGGGGAGAATTATTTGAGAAAGATTTTAGTTTATATATGCATGTTTATGTTTTGCATATATTAAGTTTAATTTAGTTTAATTTTAATTGGTATCTAGAGCATGTTTTGTTTTGAATATTTCATTGGTATCTAGAACCTTTATTGTTTATGCATAGATATGCATACATATTTAAGAGCCTTCATTGCATATTCATTATGTTTATTTGTTTTATGCATGAGTTAAGGGGGAGCTTCTTTGAAGCTTAACTTTAATCCATGCATATATAACTCCATGAGTTTTGTCATCATCAAAAAGGGGGAGATTGTTGGCCCGGAGGCCTTCCTCTCTAGTTTTGATGATGATTAACTCATGTAGTTATGTTTACTAATAATCTTGTGATTTTAGTTTCAGATCATGTAACAAGATATTAGTTGGTGATTGCTTCAAAAAGATGAGTTTGGAAGCCTTCACTTGGTGATTCAAGAGCCCGAGCATCAAGATCACACTTAGCCATGCTCGTTGGATCACGGAGTTTGGACCGAGTCGACTTGAAGATGGAAGATCATCAAGAAGACTTAGGTATCCTAGTGTATAGCGCGTTTTAGATCCATGTGTAAAGCTTAGAATAATTGATATGCTCAAGTGTACAACATACAAGTTTTATGTTTGGATTTGGTTTTCATGATTGATCAAAATAAGTTTACTTTATTTTTATGTATATTAGATGTGCTCTATATACATACATGCTTACATGACTTATACAAACTTATTTTGACTATTCTATTCATGTATAGAAAAATCAAAGTTTGACAAAATACAAGTTTTGGTTTTTGGTAAAAATGATAAGACACAAAAATAGTTTCATATGCTTGATATTTGAGCTAAACTTTTTATCACATGTTTATGTATCAATGCAAAATGATAAAACTATTTTTGGAGATTTTTACAAGATTTAAAAGATTTTTAGAAATATTTTTAATAAGTGTTTCTGACCTAGAACAGTGGCTGACAGGCCAGGTCGGCCGACCGCACGGTCGACCGAACCAAGGGCCGGTCGACCCAGCGGTCGACCGACGTGCACAGCCTTGTGCACGTCTGGCAGTACAGTGGGCCGGCCGACCGACCGGTCGACCGGACCAGAGAGCTTTGCTCTCTGTATCTGGGCGGTCGGCCGTGCGGTCGGCCGGATGCCCCAACGGTCATATTTCTGACCGTTGGCGGTCGGCCGGGCCGGCCGACCGCAGGCCTGTCAGGCTGACAGATCAGCCTAACGGCTAGTTTCTGGTTTGGCCTATATATACCCCATTTCTTGGGAGTTTTAGACAAGATTTTTAGAGCTAAAATTTCCAGACTTTCTCTACTGTTTTAAACAAGTTTTTCAAAAGAGTTTTGTGCTAAAAAGGATTCATCTTATTTGTTTTAGTTTTTGGAAAAATAAAAGAAAATAGAATTTTAGGAGATTTGTGTTTGTTCTTTATTTCCATTATCTTCAAGAGTTTTCCCAAGATTATTTCTTTGAGTTTTTGTTTTCCAAAACACCTAGTTTTTTCACTTGAGCTATATCATCTATCCTATTCTATTAGGATCTTGTTTTGTGGAAAAGAGGAAAGAGAGATTGTTTGTGGTTGAAAGAAACCACTTGTTGTACACCCTTACTTTTGTTGTATCCCTCTTTAGTAGAGGTTGATCGGGTGATTGGTTTGCTCCCTCTTTGGTAGAGGTTGAGATTGTGGTTTGCTCCCTCTAGTGAGAGGTGGAGTTTGGTTTGTATACCCTCTTCGGTAGAGGTGTTTGTGGTTGTTTTGGCTATGGGCCTACCCCTCGGTTGTGAGGCGGTGTTTGAGAGAGGAGTTCGGTACTCCTTGTGTTGTAAAAAATCTTCCTCGGTCGAGGTTCCCTCGGTGGGAGATAGTGGATTAGAAATCCTTCTCGGTGAAGGCGGGGACGTAGAGCTAGGGGCTCGAACCTCGAAACAAATCCATTGTGTTTGCGATTGCTCACTCTCTCTCTTTATTTGTGCAAAGCATTATTCATTTTGCCATATCATTTATATTGCTTGTGTTGCCTTGCATTATTTATATTGCTATATCTCTTATATGCTTGGTTGTTTGTGTGTGCCTCACTTATACTTAACCACAAGAGTTTCATATAGCACCTCAACCCATATCTAGGGGAATCAAGAGGAGTTAGTCCAGAGCCCTTCGCGAGAAATTCGGCTACACTTGTGTGTTGTACTAAGTGTGTTGCAAAATTGTTTTAAGCTTCCGCATTTAGTGCATTTAGTTTCTAGATTAGCATTATCACCTATTCACCCCCCTCTAGGTGATTTACAAGAGTGTGTGATAAACTTGTGTCCTTCCAAAAAGATTTGAGTCCAGATCCTTCCCACTCAAATTCAACCCTCCAATATTCGAATACAAGATCCACTCCGTTGAAGTTGATATATATTATTTCAAGTATTTATAAATCAAAAATTAAGTGTTTTGAATGCCTTTTGCCTATCCATCAACTAGGGGAATTATAAACGGCCTAAATAGTCAGTTGATTAGTTTAACGGTGTAGAACAATTGAAACCTAAAAGAAATTAGTTTGTAAGGGTTTTAAATATTTAGATCATAATAAAATTTCCAGATCGAGAATTTGTATGTCTAAAGGCATAGATCTAACCAACTCACTACTTTTGGCCGTCCATTTTGCGTCGCTTGATGGATGGAAAAAAAATTAAAAACACTTGATTTTTTGTTTATAGATACTTGAAATAATATAGATCAATTTCAATAGAGTAGATCTTTTATTCAAATGTCGGAGGGTTGAATTTGAGGGGGAAGGACTCAAGATCAAATCCTTTTGGAAGTACACAAGTGTGTGTATATATATATAAAGTTTCTGTACCTCAGTAGCCAGCTGAGAGAGTTTCTCAGACGGTGGGACGTAACTGATTAATAGCCACATAAATCTCAAATTTTTTGGCGAAAAAATGACAAAACATCCCGAGCATTTAATGGCCTCAGTCACTTCAAAATTGTGTTTGACTAAAATACCCCTCCCTTACAAAGTTTTACTGTCTGCAAAACTGTTACTTCTCAAAAAAATTACAGATCTGAAATTTTGAGTTCTTCACTCTAAAAAATTTATTGACTTTGATTACTAAAATTTTAAAATTTTTTCGTGCAAAAATTTATTTTTTTTCAAACAAAGATTTGGTCTAGATGGCGCCCAAGAAAACAATCGCAGTAAAAGGTAAATGGGAAATTTTGAAAAATCTTAATTTTTTAGGGTTCTGAAGCCAATTCTTTTTGTTTTAATCAGATTTGATTTCCAATTTTCTAACATAAAATTCCCTCTTTTAATGTAAGTTCGATTCAAAAGTGACTCTTGCCCTTAATTTTTTTAAATTAGTTTTGAATTTTAATTTCAAAGAAGAAAGTTATAACTGAATTATTCTAATAAAAATATGTTTTCCTAATTTTTTCATGAATCTTTGTTTTTAAAAATAATTAATTTATTTTAATTTAAAGCTTGCGACCATGGTCGCAATATAGGGTAAAATTTGAAATCAAAAATTTTTCCCTAAAATTTTGTTTTAAGTCGCAGTTTTAGGTGAAAAGAAAATAGCAATTAACGATCTAATTCGAGAATTAATTTCTAAGTTTTGTATTTTTAACACTGCAACCCAAGGTTAGAGTTTACTTTCATTCCATTTGGTGGATTTGGGGCACAGTTTTGACTATTAGTCTAATATATGACTGCAACCTTGGTCATAGTCTTTGAAAATTTTTATAATTTTAAAGTATTATTACTGTTAGTTTCTTTTTTTTATTGAATTTTTATAAGCACTGTGACTTGAAAGTGCTCTAATGCCACTTGAAAGCACACCTAGAGGGGGGGTGAATAGGTGTACCTGCTAATCTAGAAACTAAATGCGCTAAATGCGGAAGCTTAAAACAAATATTGCAACACACTTAATACAACACACAAGTGTAGCCGAATTTCCCGTGAAGGGCTCTGAACTAACTCCTCTTGATTCCCCTTGAATGGGTTGAGGTGCTATGTGAAGCTCTTGTGGTTAAGTATAAGTGAGGCACACTCAAACAACCAAGCGTATAAGGATGATAAGCAATATGAAATAATGCAAGGCAAGCAATATGAATGATATGAATGAAGAATGATGCTTTGCACAAATAAATGAGAGAGAGAGTTAGAGAGACAATGGATCAAACGCAAACACAAAGATATGTTTCGAGGTTCGAGCCCCTAGCTCTACATCCCCGCCTTCACCACCGTGAAGGATTTCCAATCCACTATCTCCCACCGAGGGAACCTCTACCGAAGATGATTTGTTACAACAATAGAAGTACCAAACTCCTCTCTCAATACAAACACCACCTCACACAAGAGGGGTAGGCCCTTAGCCAAACAACAACCAATCCACCTCACACTTGAGGGATACAAACCAACAACCAACTCTACCTCACCAAGAGGGAGTAAACACCAATCTCCACCTCTATCAAAGAGGGAGCAAACCAATCACCTCAAATCCACAACCTCAACCTCTACCAAAGAGGGAGCAACCAAATAATGAGGGTTTACAATGGGTGGTCTCTTTCAACCACAAACAATCTCTCCTTTTCCACAAATAAAAAGATCCTAAATAGATTAGGATAGAAGATAACTCAAGTGTGAAAAACTAAGTGTTTTGATAAAAAAAAAACTCTTGGGAAAACACCAAAAATGATATAGAGATTTTTGCTCAAAAACAATTCCCAAAACCTAGTTTCTTTGAAAATAACAAAACACTTTTAAAAACAAAGATGAATCTTTTTGGCACTTAAACTCTTTTGAAAACTTGTTTAAAACACTGAAGAAGTCAGGAAATTTTAGCTCAAAAAAATCTTGGCCAAAACCCTAAAGAAATGGGGTTTATATAGGCCCATCAGAAAACTAGCCGTTAGGCTGATCTGGCAGCCTGACAGGCTACCGGTCGGCCGGCCCGGCCGACCGCCAACGGTCAGAAATGTGACCGTTGGGGCAACCCGGTCGACCGCCCGGTCAACCCAAACAAACAGAGAGCACTGCTCTCAGATCCGGTCGGCCGCCCGGCCTACCGTCCCTGTGGCTGCCAAACGTGCACAGGTTTGTGCACGTCGGTCGACCGCACGGGTCGACCGGCCTATGGTTCGGTCGACCCATGCGGTCGGCCGAACTGGCCTGACAGACACTGTTCTGGGACAGAAACATGTGTTAAAAATATTTCTAAAAATCTTTTATCTCTTTGTAAAAATACCCAAAAATAGTTTTATCATTTTGCATTGATACATAAACATGTGATAAAAAGTTTAGCTCAAATATCAATCAATATGAACTATTTTTGTGTCTTAACATTTTTACTAAAACCAAAACTTGTATTTTTATCAAACTTGGATTTTTCAATGCATGAATAGGATTGTCAAAATAAGTTTGTATAAGTCATGTAAAGCATGCATGTATAACTAGAATATATCTATTATACATATAAACCATGTAAACTTGTTTTGATCAACTATTCATGAAAACACATATCGGTTAAACTAAAAACCGAAAAACCAATATCCAAACATAAAACTTGTGTGTTTGTGCACTTGAGCATATCAACTATACTAAGCTTTACAAATGGATCTAAAACACACTATCTAAACTAGGATACATAAGTCTTCTTGATGACCTCCATCTTCAAGTCGACTCGGTCCAAAACTCTATCCATGAGCTAGGCAAAGTGTGATCTTGATGCTTGAGCCCTGGAATCACCATGTGAAAGCTTCTAAAACACCTCTTTGGAAGCAATCACCAACTAATATCTTGATTAATGATCTGAGACTAAAAACTCAAGAATATTAGTAAACATAACTACATGAGTTAATCATCATCAAAACTAGGGTGGAAAGCCTTTGGGCCAACATGACTGAGATCGCAGTGTTCTCATCCCGTTTCTTGATTTTTAGGGTCATGGATCACAGTCTGTTATACTAAGCGAGCTTAATAGGATACTGCGACCAGGGTCGCAGTATGTTGAGACATGGGTCGCAGTGCGTTAAACGATTAACCAAGGTCCTTATTAGTTAATTAATTGGGTTAATTAAATAAATACGATCCGTGTCGCATTGTTATTTAACACTGCGACCAAGGTTGCTGTGTATTATAGTTGATTAAGTAATGTCATGATCAAGTCGCAGTCAATTATTTTCCTTTCAAATTTATTTTAAAGCGCTACAATCTTGTTTATATTTAATAATTTATTTGATACTTATGAGGTTAATATTTTTGCAACATTAGGTCAGCTGATAGGTAGTGAAAAATGCATAATTTTCATTACATTTACCATCACATTTTCATATTATTCCTACAATTATGCACCATTACTAATATTTATTATTTAATGTGTGCAGGCCTTAAGTATTATTTATATAAAGAATAAAAGCCTAAATGAAGCCCATGTCCAAGCCCAAGATCAAAAGTGCAATTACCAAATATCAAAATTGCAATTATAAAGTGCAAAAATTGCAAATACTAGAAAGAGGGAAAGGATAGAATTCTATTCAACACTAAATGCTTGGTGGATGAGGATAAATAGAGTGCAAGGATGAAATTCGTTTTGGGAAAAGATTTGAATTTAGGGTAACTTGATTTCTAAGTTATCCTGAAATCTCAAATTAAAGAGTCGAGATGCCAGAGCCAGATAGATACGCCCAGATGGACGGACCAAAAGAGGCCACGCGCAAAAGCGCGCGGCCAGGGATAAGAATATTGTCGCGGAAACGCGGCAAAAGCCGCATTTTCGCGGCAATGTGGATATGGCTGTGTACCAGATTTCTTGGCTGAGTTTTATCGGGACTCTACTTTCTCCAGCGCCTATAAATACCTCTTCAGACGCAACAGAGAGGAGCATCCAGAGACGAGGAGATTAGGGTTTCTTTAGCTTTTTCTTAATTTCTGCAATTGTAATTTCTTTTAAGCATATTGTGGAGAAGAAGGAGCTTTGCATTTGGAGGATATTTTCGAATAAAGGTTACCTCTTTGCCATTTAAATTACTGTCTTTTAATTTGATTTTTCTCTGCGATCTGTCTCTTGTTTTGTTTTTCTTTCTTGTTGCAATCCTTCTTATTAAACAACATAAAAAAAGAGATAAATCAAAAAGATAAAAAAAATGATGAACTAATTCCTTATTGTGGTTTGTTGAATTCTTAAACAACCCTAGAGCAGTTAAGAATTGATTGGATTGATAACACTTTTTAGAAACCCTAGGTTTAAGGTAGCTTGCTTGAAGATTAAATTCGTATTTCATCTTTCAATTGGTATTTGTTTTTCACTCCCATACTTTATGATTGAAAATTCAAATTTGGTATCATATGTTCAAAATGAAAAATATTTAAAATTGGTATCAATATTTTATGTTTCCTTTCAATTAGTATCAAGATGCTATTTTTTAACATACTTTCAATTGGTACCTTAATTGATTGTCACCCCCAATGGTTTTGTTTTTGTTTTAGACAAAAAGGTGGAAATTATTATTTTTATTGATTCGTTGTTTCGAACAAAAAGGGGGAGAAAAATTTATTGATTTGTTTTGCTTTTACCCCTTATTGAAGATTGATTCTTTGTATTAAAAAGAGAGAAGATTTTGTTTTGTTTTGGTTTTTACCCCTTTGTTGATGATTGACAAAAAGGGGGAGAATTATTTGAGAGTTTAACATGCATTATATAAACCAAAGTCTTTCTCAAATAGAGAAGATGTTTTTAATATGCATGATTGGTACATGTTTATATATGCATGTTTATGTTTTGCATATATTAAGTTTAATTTAGTTTAATTTTAATGGTATCTAGAGCATGTTTTGTAATTGGTATCTAGAGTAAGTTTTGTTTTGAACATTTCATTGGTATCTAGAACCTTTTATTGTTTATGCATAGATATGCATGTTTCATATTTCATGTTTAATATTCATTGCATATTTATTGTTTATTTGTTTATGCATGAGTTAAGGGGGAGCTTCTTTGAAGCTTAACTTTAATCCATGCATATATAACTCCATGAGTTTTGTCATCATCAAAAAGGGGGAGATTGTTGGCCCAAAGGCTTTCCACTCTAGTTTTGATGATGATTAACTCATGTAGTTATGTGTACTAATAATCTTGTGATTTTAGTTTCAGATCATTAATCAAGTTATTAGTTGGTGATTAGCTTCAACAAGATGATTTGGAAGCTTTCACATGTTGATTCAAGAGCCCGAGCGTAAAAGATCATATATAGCACTTACTCGGTGGATCAAGGAGTTTTGGATCGAGTCGGCTTGGAGACAAGAAGACATCGGTACCATAGTTTAGTTTTGTGTTTAGATCCAAAATTGTAAAGATTAGAATAGTATGATATGCTCAAGTTCACAACACACACGTTTCATGTTTTGAATATTGGTTTTCGGTTTTTCCGTTTTTGGTTTAACCGATCTTGGTTTTCATGAATAGATAGATTCAAAACAAGTTTACATGGTTTAATGTATATTAGATTTGTTCTATATACACGCATGCTTAGCTTCCTAGACAAACTTAGTTTTGACTCACTTATTCATGTGTTTTATATTTTGGTATTTTTAACAAACATATTTTGGAATTAATGTCAAAAACATGGATATATATATGTTTCATGTATATAGGATTATATCCATATACAACATGCCTAAATGTTTAAATATCATGTTTTTGTATTTGGATGAGTTTTGGACAAACCGTATTTGCTATTCAGAAATCCAAGTTTTAGAAAATACAGTTTTTGGTTTTGGAAAATATTGTAAGATACAAAAATAGTTTTAATTGCTTGATATTTGAGTCAAAACTTTTATCATATGTTTATATATCAATGCAAATTGTCAAAACTATTTTTGGAGATTTTAAGTAGTTTACAAGAATTTATTAGATATTTAATTCCTTAGTTTTTCTAACCAGAACAGCCTCTGCCAGGCTAGGTCGGTCGACCCGAACGGTCGGCAGCACCAAGTATCCGGTCGACCGTTAGGGTCGACCGACGTGCACGGATACGTGCACGCTGGCTGCCTATTGGGCCGGCCGACCGCACGGTCGACCGACTGCATGCAGGCTAGTCTCTGTTTGTTTCGGTCGGCCGGGCGGTCGACCGGTAGCTGGCAACGGTCAAAATGTGACCGTTGGACGGTCGACCGCACGGTCGACCGGCAGGGTATTTTTGGCAGTTTCTGCTGCCAACAGCTATATTTTTCTGGGGCTATAAATACCCCATTAATGGCCAGTTTTCTACAAGATTTTTTGTGCGAATTTTTCCTGACTCTCTAGTGTTTTCACAGCAATCAAAAGAAGTTTTGGGCTTTAAATTGAACAATCTATTTGGTGTTTTGTTAGGGTTTGGAAAATCAAGAAAGGGTTTTGGGAAAAGATTTTGATTCAACTTCTATATCTTGGTTTCAGTTTTTCCCAAGGATTTTCTTTGAGTTTTTGATTTCCATTCCATTGGTTTTTCTCCACACTTGAGCTACATCTACTTTCTTATTCTATAGGATCTTTGTGTGGGAGAAAGAGATTGTTTGTGGTTGTTGTTTAGACCACCAAGTTGTAAACCCAATCTTTTCTTGGCTTTGTGCCTTTGGGTTGTATCCCTCAAGTGGTGAGGTGATCCTTGTGTTGCTTTGTGCTAATCTCTCAAGTTGTGAGGTGATTGTTTGTTGGCTTGGAGTTGTGCCTCAAGGAGGAGGTTGTGTTTGTAAGGAGAGGAGTTGGGTACTCCTTGTAATTGTGATTACCCCAAATCCTCGGTGGAGGTTCCCTTTGTGGGAGTCCTTTGTGGACAAGCTAGTGGACTTAAAATCCTTATGGGTGAAGGCGGGGATGTAGAGCTGGGTGCTCGAACCTCGAAACATATCTTGTTGTTTGCGCTTGATCCCTTGGCTCTTACTCTCTCTACTTCGTGCCTTGCATCAATTCATATTGTTCATTCATAATTGCTTGGCTTGTTTGAGTGTGCATCTCTTGTTTATTGCAATTAGTTCTTTAAATTCTGCATTAAGTTCATTAGATTAGCATAATCACCTATTCACCCCCTCTCTAGGTGATTTTTCAATTGGTATCAGAGCCTACGTTCCTGATATTTAGGTTTAACCACCTAGGAGTGAGATCTTGGTTTGCTAATCTTCATTTGCATTTTCATTTGCACACATTTAGTTTGCACTCATGGCTAGCCCTCCTATGTTTGACTTTACTAGACATGATTTTTGGATAGCCAAGATGACTAGTCATTTGAAAAGCCTAGGACATCTAGTTTATCAAGCCTCCACTCAAGAATCCCACCTAAATAATAGCAAGCATAAAAAGGCAAATGCATTAGCACTTCAAACACTTAGAGCATCTATTAATGAATTTCTTTTACCCGTGTTTGCTCATTTTGATTCGGCTTTGCAGTTTGGAGCTTATTGACTTCTCCTGAGTTACGAAGGATTGTCAACAAGTTGAGGAGATCTAGGAGAGACAATTCCGAAGAGCATTGCCTCATGGTCCAAAGGAAAGACTCCCTTGAGGTACAATCGGATTCTCAACTAGATGATAGCTCTAGTTCATATTGCCATGGATGTTTTGAAGTTCAAAATTTAAATGTAAAACTTGCATCTAAACTTGAAATTTTTTTGAAAAAACATGAACTTTTGAAAAAGAATCATTTTGAATTAAAAGAAGAAATGAAGGATTTGTGCTCAACTTTTGAATCGATTTTGCAAGAGAAGGAAGAGATTACTAGTGAACGTGACTCACTAAGATCTCAACTAGACCTTGCCCTAAAAGAGATTGATGTTTTGAAAAGCAAAAATGATTGTAATGATGTTGTGAAAAACAATGAGGTTTTATCTTCTAAATTAGACTTTGTTTTAAAAGATAACCTTGTTTTGAAAAATGAAATTGATTTCATTACTAAAGAATTGGATTGGTTTTAAAGAAAAATGAATCTTTAAAAATTGATATAGATTCTCATGTTTGTCATGCTAGTATAGCTTCTTATTCTAGCACTCCTATTGCATGCTCCACTTTATCTTCAAGTATTGAAAAAGATATAAATGTGTTGAAGAAAAGTGTTGAATGTTTGGGCTCCACTTTGAGCCAATGTACTTTGAATCATACACGCTTGGAAACCTTGGTTCGTAAGAAACAAGGTCCATCTTTATATGTACACCCATCACGGCATACACATGCTCATCATGGACACAACCATAACATGTATGCTCATGTGTACACTTGTACACATTGTGGTCGAAAAGGCCACCTTGCTAGATTTTGCTATGATCGTCTACATATTGAAAATTTAGCAAATAATCTTGTTTGGGTTAGAAAAGATACTAACCCTATGGACCCAAAAGAAAATGGGTACCAAAGACCACCCCTAAAATTTTTGATGTAGGTGTGGGCTCTCGCATCACGTGAGAGTAGCGGTGCCTTGGAGTGGATGCGTTCCGTGCTTAAGAGAAAACAAAATTGGATGCATCACTTTCAAGGGAAGTTTGGTGGGAAGACCACCTTGTTTTGGAGAACTAGAGCGGAGCCCTCATTGGTTTTGGTATCGAATCTCTAACTCCTTATTTATTGTTTACATGCTTTTCATATCATATGTTTTTAGCATGTTTCATTGTTTAGTGATTAGTATGAAAATGTCATGCTTGTTAGATTAGTGATATACATGTTAGTCATTTGAGACACCCATATTTAATATGGATAAATTCTTTTGTGTTCTCGCTATATGGTTGCTATTGCGTATATCATATTCTAATAACATGTGGACATTCATAATAATCATGTTTAGCTTTATCATGATGATTTTTATCTTATTTTTGATGCTTCATGTTTTGAATATATGTTTAGATGTTAGTTTTCATTAAGACTAGGATTATACTTGTGCATATAGTGGGCCACAAATAAATCTATATATGTTTGAGCTTGAATGCTTATTTGAACCCATTAGATGTGCTAGTATAGTCTAGTTTTGATGATTCATACATTTTAAACTTGTATTCCTATTTTTGATTGTTTTTATGTGTATGAGTTTTCATTTCATGTATATGTGTAATTTTGCCAAACTTTAAGATATACATGTATACCCCTTGAGTCATTTGCCTTTCATGCAAATCTATATAAATGGACTCAATTGTGTTTAGGGATATGTATGTATACTTCATGTTTGACAAAACATACATATGCCTTGATATGAAAATTTGATATAATGAAAAATTTAGCTTTTTATGTTCTCATGTGTTTTCATATGTTTATATATCAATGCAAATTGTCAAAACTATTTTTGGGGATTTTTAAGTAGTTTACAAGAATTTATTGGATATTTAATTCCTTAGTTTTTCTAACCAGAACAGCCTCTGCCAGGCTAGGTCGGTCGACCCGAACGGTCGGCCGCACCAAGTAGCGGTCGACCGACGTGCACGGATACGTGCACGCTGGCTGCCTATTGGGCCGGCCGACCGCACGGTCGACCGACTGCATGCAGGCTAGTCTCTGTTTGTTTCGGTCGGCCGGGCGGTCGACCGGTAGCTGGCAACGGTCAAAATGTGACCGTTGGACGGTCGACCGCACGGTCGACCGGCAGGGTATTTTGGCAGTTTCTGCTGCCAAGGCTATATTTTTCTGGGGGCTATAAATACCCCATTAATGGCCAGTTTTCTACAAGATTTTTTGTGCGAATTTTTCCTGACTCTCTAGTGTTTTCACAGCAATCAAAAGAAGTTTTTGGGCTTTAAATTGAACAATCTATTTGGTGTTTTTGTTAGGGTTTGGAAAATCAAGAAAGGGTTTTTGGGAAAAGATTTTGATTCAACTTCTATATCTTGGTTTCAATTTTTCCCAAGGATTTCTTTGAGTTTTTGATTTCCATTCCATTGGTTTTTCTCCACACTTGAGCTACATCTACTTTCTTATTCTATAGGATCTTTGTGTGGGAGAAAGAGATTGTTTGTGGTTGTTGTTTAGACCACCAAGTTGTAAACCCAATCTTTTCTTGGCTTTGTGCCTTTGGGTTGTATCCCTCAAGTGGTAAGGTGATCCTTGTGTTACTTTGTGCTAATCCCTCAAGTTGTGAGGTGATTGTTTGTTGGCTTGGAGTTGTGCCTCAAGGAGGAGGTTGTGTTTGTAAGGAGAGGAGTTGGGTACTCCTTGTAATTATGATTGCCCCAAATCCTCGGTGGAGGTTCCCTTTGTGGGAGTCCTTTGTGGACAAGCTAGTGGACTTAAAATCCTTATGGGTGAAGACGGGGATGTAGAGCTGGGTGCTCGAACCTCGAAACATATCTGTTGTTTGCGCTTGATCCCTTGGCTCTTACTCTCTCTCTCTCTCTCTACTTTGTGCCTTGCATCAATTCATATTGTTCATTCATAATTGCTTGGCTTGTTTGAGTGTGCATCTCTTGTTATTGCAATTAGTTCTTTAAATTCCGCATTAAGTTCATTAGATTAGCATAATCACCTATTCACCCCCCTCTAGGTGATTTTCAACTACTAGAGGTGTTCAATCAAGTTAGGCTCAACATTCCACTTCTTGATGCAATCAACAGGTCCTAGTTATGCCAAATTCCTTAAGGACATGTGCACCAAGAAAAGAAAGACAAATGTGCCTAAGAAGGTTTTTCTAGCCACTAACATTAGTGAGCTATTGTCCAACCAGATCCCAGTCAAGTACAAGGACCCTGGTTGCCCCCACCATCTCTTGCACCATAGGTCGAGCAGAAATCAATCGAGCACTCCTCGATTTAGGAGCTAGCATTAATTTGCTCCCTTTCTCCGTATATCAACAACTTGGATTAGGTGAACTCAACCCAACCAACCAAGTTACTATTCAATTGGCTGATCGCTCAATCAAAGTTCCTAAGGGAGAAATCAATGATGTCCTCACGGGTGGGAGAATTCATTTACCCAGTCGATTTCATTGTTTAGAGACACAACCTATGTCTAATCCTAGGTCCCAAACTCCCGTCATCTTAGGACGACCATTCCTAGCAACCGCAAATGCAATCATAAATTGTAGGAACGGATCCATGAGATTGACTTTTGGGGATATGACCAAGGAAGTCAATGTTTTCAACTTAGGTAAGCATCCCTACAACATGACCGACCAACCCTTTGAGGTTAACTTCATTGAAAACATGACAAGTGAGCACAATGAGGAGTTCACACTAGAGTCAGAGGAAGAGGAAGAGTTAGAATCAAGTAATCTCAATCTTGATGAGATTGATGGGCAGCAAATCCAAGTTCTATAGAGATGGAAAACTCAAGCTTAACACCTCCACCCATCGAGCCACCTCCTTCATTGGAGTTAAAGGCCTTGCCTAAACATCTTAAGTATGCCTACCTAGGTGAACAAGAGACGTTACCGGTCATAGTTGCATCCAATTTGACTAATAGGTAAGAGGAGGACCTACTGGCAACCCTTAGGAGACATAGGGAAGCCATTAGTTGGACTATGGCAGATATCAAGGGACTGAGCCCTACGATAGTCAAGCATCGAATCCATCTAGAGGAAGGGGTTAAACGAAAAGGGATCCACAGCGTAGACTAAAACCACTCATGCAAGAGGTTGTACAAGCTGAAATAGTGAAACTGTTAGATAATAGGATCATTTATCCCATTTCTGATAGCGAATGGGTTAGCCCAATGCATGTGGTCCCTAAGAAGTCCAGCTTTACTGTGGTAGAAAACGACAAGCATGAGTTAGTGTAAACACGATTGCCTACCAAGGTTCGAGTATGCATAGACTATCGCAAGTTGAACGCCGCCACTAGGAAAGATCATTTTCCTCTCCCATTTATCGACCAAATGCTGGAATGATTAGCCGGTCATGAGTATTACTGTTTCTTGGACGGTTATTCAAGGTATAACCGAATCCCTATAGCCCCAGAGGACCAAGAAAAGACAACGTTCACGTGCCCATTTGGGACATTTTCCTATCGTCGAATGATTTTTGGCCTATGTAATGCCCCCGCCACATTCCAATGTTGTATGTTAAGCCTTTTTCTGATATAGTCGAGCGATTCTTAGAGATTTTCATGGATGACTTCTCCGTCTATGAAAATTCATTTGACCAATGTCTCCATCACTTGGAGCTAGTGCTGAATAGGTACACCGAAAAGAACTTGACCCTCAATTGGGAAAAGTGTCACTTCATGGTGCAGCATGGATTGTCCTAGGTCATGAGATATCTAGGGAAGGGATCAAAGTAGACAAAGCTAAGGTGGAGATCATAGCCAAACTTCAATTCCACGATACGTAAAGGACATTCGGTCTTTCTTAGGACACGCTGGGTTTTACCGTAGGTTCATTAAGGATTTTAGCAAAATTGCTAGACCCCTTACAAACCTTCTAGCTAAAGATGTGCCCTTCATCTTTGACGATAGGTGTAATAGTGCGTGGGAGAAATTGAAAGTGGAACTTATCTCTGCACCTATCATCTCACCTCTGGACTGGTCCAAACCTTTTGAGATCATGTGCGATGCCTCAGATTTGCGATAGGCTGTCTTAGGACAGTGTAAGGATAACAAGCAGCACGTGATCTACTATTCGAGTAAGACGCTCAATGACGCCCAAATGAACTATACTACAACCAATAAGGAATTCTTGGCAGTAGTGTTCGCTCTGGAGAAATTCCGCCCATACCTACTTGGGACCAAGACCACGATTTTCACCGACCATTCGGCACTTCGATACCTAATGCTAAAAAAAGATGCGAAGGCCCAACTCATTCGTTGGATCCTTCTCTTTCAAGAATTCGATCTCGAAGTTCGAGATAAAAAAGGTGTTGAAAATGTTGTCGCAGACCATCTCCCTCGTGTGCCAAACGCACCTTCCGACGAACTGCCCATCAATGACAATTTCCCGATGAGCAACTTCTAGCCATCTAAGGAACCATGGTTTGCTGACATAGTAAATTACTTAGTCACAAACCAAACACCACCTAATTGGTCAAAACAGGATAGATACCGATTCTTATCTCAAGTCCGGTATTACATGTGGGAAGATCCTTACCTTTTCAAATATTGTAGCGACCAAATTATTAGGAGATGTGTCCCCGACGAGGAAACTAGAAGCGTTCTAGCCTTTTGTCATGAGTATGCTTGCGGTGAACACTTTGGTCCCCGCAAAACTGCCGAAAAGATCCTGCAAAGTGGCTTTTATTGGCCAACTGTGTTCAAAGACGCATTCGAGTTTGCAAAACTTGCACAAGATGTCAAATGATAGGAAGAATTCCAAACGAAATATGATGCCCCTAAATTCAATTCTAGAAGTAGAACTTTTCGAATGTCTGGGGCATTGATTTTATGGGACCCTTCCCTAATTCGTTTGGGCACCAATACATCTTGTTGGCCGTAGATTACGTATCAAATGGGTTGAAGCCGTCCCTTGCAAGACAAATGACAACAAAGTTGTTGTATAATTCTTGAAAGAAAACATCATCTCGCGCTTTGGAACCCCTCGCGCCATAATTAGTGACAATGGTACACATTTTTGCAATAGAACTTTTGAAGCTCTTATGCGAAAATACGCCATAACTCACAAGTTATCTATGCCCTACCATCCTCAAACTAGTGGACAGGTATAAGTTTCCAATAGGCAAGTCAAACTCATCTTGGAGAAAACTGTGAATCAGAATAGGAAGGACTGGTCCACCAAATTGGTGGATGCCCTATGGGCATATAGGACTGCCTTTAAGACGATTCTAGGAATGTCTCCCTACAGACTAGTCTTGGAAAGGCTTGCCACCTTCCTGTTGAGCTAGAGCACCGGGCCTTATGGGCAATTAAGCAGCTGAATTTCGATCTAGATAAGGCCGGTAAGCTTCAAAAATCGCAAATTTCTGAACTAGAGGAATTGAGGAACGAAGCATACGACAATGCGAAAATTGCGAAGGATAGGGTTAAGGTTTTTCATGATAAGTTCATCACGAGAAATACTTTTGTCCAAGGACAAAAGTGTTACTCTATAACTCTAGATTTCATCTCATTCCCGGCAAGTTAAAATCAAGATGGACAGGGCCATTCATTGTTAAGACCGTGTTTCCACACCGAGCGATAGAGATATACGATCCAAAAAATGGCGGTACATTCAAGGTAAATGGTCAACGTCTTAAAATCTTTTTGGAATCAGTTCCAGAAGTAAATGCAGCCATGGGTCTTTTTGACCCACTGTATCGGTAATTTTACCTTTCTGCCAATTCATGCATCCACGCATTTCATTCATACATTAGGGACAATGCATGAAACAAGTGTAGGGGAAGGATATATAAAGTAAAAAAATAAAAAATTATATATAAAAAAATAAAAAAATTATATAAATTTTTTTTTTATTCTTTTTCTCTTTATTTTTCTAACATAACAAAAATTAAAAAATTAAAAAAAAAAAGAAAATTTTTTTTTATAAAAAGGACAATATTTTGACTTATCTTTTGAAAGAAATCTAAGTTAGTCTAAGAATTAGGAAAATCATGATTAGGATTTCTAAAACTTGGTCAAAATAAATAAATGTTGAATTTTTAGGTATAGGAGGAAAAATTGAATAATTAATTAGTCTTAATTTTTACCTTAATGAAATGTGCAAACCTAATACACTTACACATCTAGGATTCTAAAACAAGACACTGTGCCCTATAAAAAAAAATAACTAAAAAAATATATATATAAAATAACAAAATTCACTAATTAAGCTGATTACATGTGCCTCAAAAAGCATAAGTATTCACGCCTAAGGTGATTTTATGAAATAAAGTCCTTAATTTTGTGGCCTAGTTCACTCGAATTTGAGTCCGTGGGGTGTTTCTCACCTGTGCCCTAAAACCGACCGGTTTGGGAGCCACCGACTTTAAGTTCGCTACAATGGGTGGATTAGAAAGCCTAAGGAAACTAAGAAAAAATTACTTTTATATGTACTAACACATCTAATAGTCAATTAGTTAGGTACGAGGGCCTCAAGAAGCCTTCATGCTTACACGAAAGAAAATTAGATGAGTTATACATATTAAAAAAAAGAAAAAAAAATGGGCATGAGAGTCCAAATTAAAGAATTCCTAGTAAAGATTCACAAGGATGCATATGACTTTTGGTAACGAAAAAGACTGTGCAAAAATTTAATTTTGATCCTTACCTAAAATGGATAACAATTTACTTTATAAAGACTAAGTTTAAAAATGAATAAAAATGATAATCCTAAAACTTATAGACTACTTAGTCTCTTCAAATATATTTCAAATATTTACTTTTTATGGATTTTGTGGGTGTAATCCGCTGAAAATCCTCACGAGACAAAACTCGTCCTCTAGGGTAACTTAGGGTTTAACGGCTTGTTGCACATGCTAAGTGCAACCGTAATTCCTACGAAAATGAGTTAGCTAGTTTAGTTTTCTTTTTCTTTTTTGATTTTTACTCGAGGACGAGTAAAAAGATAAGTGTGGGGGTGTGATAGGTAGTGAAAAATGCATAATTGTCATTACATTTACCATCACATTTTCATATTATTCCTACAATTATGCACCATTACTAATATTTTATTATTTAATGTGTGCAGGCCTTGAGTATTTATTTATATAAAAAAATAAAAGCCTAAATGAAGCCCATGTCCAAGCCCAAGATCAAAGTGCAATTACCAAATGTCAAAATTGCAATTACAAAGTGCAAAAATTGCAAATACTAGAAAGAGGGAAGGATAGAATTCTATTCAACCCTAAATGCTTGGTGGATGAGGATAAATAGAGTGCAAGGATGAAATTCATTTGGGAAGAGATTTGAATTTAGGGTAACTTGATTTCCAAGTTATCCCGAAATCTCAAATTAAAGAGTCGAGATGCCAGAGCCAGATAGATACGCCCAGAGGACGGGACCAGAGGAGGCCACGCGCAAAAGCGCGCGGCCAGGAGTAAGAATATTGCCGCGAAAACGTGGCAAAAGCCGCATTCCGCGGCAATGTGGATACGGCTGCGTATCAGATTTCTTGGCTGAGTTTAATCGGGACTCTACTTCCTCCAGCGCCTATAAATACCTCTTCAGACGCAACAGAGAGGGGCATCCAGAGACGAGGAGATTAGGGTTTCTTTAGCTTTTTCTTTAAATTTCTACAATTGTAATTTCTTTTAAGCATATTGTGGAGAAGAAGGAGCTTGTATTTGGAGGATATTTCGAATAAAGGTTACCTCTTTGCCATTTAAATTACTGTCTTTTAATTGATTTTTCTCTGCGATCTGTCTCTTGTTTTTTTTCTTTCTTATTGCAATCCTTCTTATTAAACAACATAAAAAAAAGAGATAATCGAAAAGATAAAAAAAATGATGAACTAATTCCTTATTGTGGTTTGCTGAATTCTTAAACACCCTAGAGCAGTTAAGAATTGATCGGATTGATAACACTTTTTAGAACCCTAGGTTTAAGGTAGCTTGCTTGAAGATTAAATTGATGACTAGCTTTCTAATCTAGGTACACCTTTAAATAATTCTTCACACTTCATGCTTAAGAACTTTGACAGCGTAATTTCAAGGTAAATCTTCTCTTACGCTGTACTTAGATGTAAGGATGAAACTTGTTGGATTTTTAGGGTGCGAATAGCAAGACTCTAAAATCTTTTCTCTTGCTTGCATCTCTCTAATAAAATTAGGATCGATTTCAAGTATTTCAAGATGATGTTCAATATCCTTAACTTGCACTATGGGTTGTGGTAGAAGATCAGTAAAACCACATCTTTCATATCATATATATTCAAATCTAATCTCTCTTTTCTTATTTCAAGTATACAGAGAAATTGTCCGAAAAGCTTGCATCGCATCCTTCCTTGTGGATCGACCCGCTTTGGCCTTTGCTGCAGCGGATAGCATTGAGACTAAGAATTCTAACTCTTAATCTTTTTCTTTTCAATTTCTTGAATCTCAATCATCAGCAAGACTGAAGGTTCATCCTATGTGATCGAGCCTAAATCCTATGTGCGAATTGATGAGGGTATTCAAAAAGCACATTAGGCAGATTTTGTCAACGCGATGAGAGAGACCCCCTTCGGTCCTATTTACATGGCCTTCTACGACGAGGAGTTGTGGTGTGACAACGAAGACTACATGTGTTTGCCACACGTCAGAACTATAATAAAATAAAATTGCAACTAAGGTTACAGTTGTAATGATAGTTGTGGACTATTGAATAAAAGACTTGCGACCGTAATCGCATCTTTCAGGATATCCATATTTTTACAAAAAGTAATATTTGTAATACTGCGACCTCTGTTGCAGTTCTTAATATATTAAAGAACTTTGAACAAGATCGCTCATGCAAGGTAATTACGGACTGTAACTAAGGTCGCAGTAATATAGATATGGATACATAGTTTATTAAAACAGCGACCGCAATCACATACTTTAGGATGTCTATAATAACCCCAAAAATTATTTTGTTAAATTCTGTGACTTTGTCGCAGTTCTTAAAAATAATGATCATGAGAAAAAAGTAGGTAATTTTACAAATTAAATAACTGTGACTGAGGTCGCAGTTAACAAAACTGTGAAATGTTAACTAAAAAAACGGCAACTTTAATAAAAGTGGCTCTTGTTCTGTAAAATATAAACTAGGTCGCAGTTCTATCTAGTTTACCTAAGATTTTTACAGATAAGAAATTGCGGGAAAAAATAAAAAAAGAATAAAAACTAAAACCTCTTGATCAGCATCCAAAGATCTCAATCCTTCAAGATTTTTAATATTCTGTGGGAAAATTGAACACGATGATATATGATTCATATTTAGATCGGGAGAAAGAGATCGGGGCTGACGGTGATCTGAATTGACAAGAGGTGTTCTGATCGGCGATCGACATTAAAATAGAAAAGGAGATCCCAATGAAGAGCTGGAGATTTAGGTCTACAAAGTAAAAAAAAAGTATATGATCCGGATCCCGCTTTTTTAGAAAAACTTTATATGCAAAAACTCAAACCTATATCTGCAGCGCGTGGAACAAGAAAAAGGGGAGAAATAATAATAAACAATAGCAGGATCACTACCTTTACCGTAAGAAAATTTAGTAATTTCATTGTTCCAATAGGCGGGCCGCTACTTATTGGTATAGCTAATAATGTGCCACATCACTACAGTGAGAGAGGACTCTCAACTGTCGGCTGAGGTACATATTTCTTTCTGTTTATATATATATATATATATATATATATATATATATATATATATATATATATATGAATAGAGTTACAATATACATAGGTTTAACTAAGTTGAGTTACAGACACTATTTCTAGCCACAAAAAGTTTTGCTTGTTGAGATACAACAAAATTAAGGTGAGTGGTCCCCACAAGGGTTTAAAAATATTTTTGTGTGGTGGAGAGAGGTGTGTATAACTTAACTTAGTTATACGTATGTGTATTGTATCGACTCTGGGTTTCTGCCCACTCCCGGGATGGCTACCCAATGGTTCTAGTCTTGTACCCTTATAAGTTTCGTGGTAGCTACCGAGAGTGCGCTTAGACCCTGAGCGTACTTTGGTCCCGGGCTCTCTACTCTAAAGGCTTCACTACTCCATGGTAGATTAGATATTATCACGACATAGCATGCATCATGATATTAACATCGCAGGTACTCTTGTACCGACTCTGAGTTTTTGCCCACTCCCGGGATGGCTACTCAATGGTTCTAGACATGTACGCTTATGGGTTTCGTGGGTAGTTATCGAGAATGCGCCTAAACCCCGAGCGTACTTCAGCCTCCGGGCTTTCGCCCACTTCCTCAAAAGAGGAGTACGCTTAGATTGTTAGGTCTCTCAGCTACGCTAGGTAGGCATGTTTAGCACTCAGCATTTTATTCACTAAATTTGCCTAGCGAGATGCTGTTGGATTTCTACTCTCATTTTAAGCCGAGTCGTCCCGGTAACCTCGCCAAGCGCTTTAGTAACTAAACACTGTTCGTTGTTCGTGCCTCCACCTTACCCAGCTCCGCTTGATTGTGCTCAGCTATTACTCTATCACTTGCCATGTACATGCTTGATACGTTAACACTTTACATGCTATTACCTGACACCTGTCTGTATCACTTGATAATTGATGTGTTACCACCTGACACCTGACATGCTACTACTTGACACTTGCTCCTTGTTTGACATGACTTATCACCTGCCATTTATCATGTTAACACTTGACCTATAATTATCACTTTTATGAGAATCCTGCCGTGTTATCACGTATTATATACAGTGACCTGTTATCCTGTATTATATACAGTGACATGTACTCATGTTATACATGTACTCCTGAATTTCTGATCATGTTCTGCTCCTGCTACTCCTATAAATTGATAATTACATAATAAATTATAATAAGACAACTTGCACCCAGTTTGGGGAAAACTGATGGGTCCTGAATAGTCAGGTTTATGATGGTCTTATCGAGTCACGTATGGCCACATACTTGAGGGATCACCGGGCGGCCACCAGGGATTCTGTGAGGTGGCTGGCACCCCTACTCCTGTTTATTCTACCGAGTATGCACACGCCCTAGGCCTATTTTTATGGGATCTGCGATACACTATTTCTGTTCGGGCGTACAATAAATTCCGGTACCTAGGGGTACATTCTGGCCCAGCACCGGATACTCCTGGACCGTTGTCCCGGGCATGTACGGGGCCCATCCAAAACACGGTTCGTCGAACTTCATCAGTTTTCAAATAATTTGCTCTCTAAGTTATAAGTGGAAGTATATGGAATGGGACGCATACTGAAACCTACAACTTAAAGGACCCCAATTATAATAAGATGCTAATATACAATTTGTCATGTTGTTTAGCAACTCGTGTTATATGCGCTCAGATTACGGTGATATAGGATAAAGGTAGATAGATGAGGGTTTCCTTATTTAGATTATTCCTTTGACGTACTAGTCTCATGGAGTCGTGACCTAAGCTTATACGATTGGTTTGCTCGTATTTGGTTTTATTCGATTTTATCAATTTTATCGATTTTATGTTAGTTTAGGAGATATCTGAGTTGCCTTATCTGCTTTATTTTCTGCCTCCATATTTGCTCCTGTATGCATGTGCTCACGACACAATTTTCAGCGCATGCTTATGACTTGGATTTATCAATACATGTATGCTTATTCATGCACGCTCATTGGGTTGCATCACCACTCGTTGGGTTGCATCTGACAACCCTGGATTCGTATATTCTGAGGATATCAGAGTGGCATAACACCCGTAGTAGCTCTTTCCTCCCAGTCTTTTTCCTGATCGGATCTCGAGACTTCTCTTGTTGCTCGTGAGTACTTCTCAGCTTTTGACTATGTATATTTCATTGTAAATTGTACTTTTATCCTTTGGAGATGTAATATTCTTATAATATTGTATCACTCTTTGTGATAACTATGTACTTGTACTTTTATATTGGAATCTATAATGCACCACGTACTTCCGAACTCTAATTCTTACTGTACTGATACTTACTGTATATATGTAAGGATATTTTTGACCTATGTATATATGTCACAGTAACGTCTCTGTACCCGCGGGATGGGGTATTATAGGATGGTATCATAGCCTAGGCTTTCACATCCTCAGTACGTCCAGACGGCAATTAATGCTAAAGAAATTGCAACTGGAATACAAGAGTCCATGTTATACAATCCAACTACAAGTGCAGAGTTATCTCTCTCTTTCTTCTGATCCATTTCTTGAATCCTGAGACCCTTCAATCCTTTACCTTCCAGCTCCTTCTTGATATCCCTTCAACCCACTCAGATATGAAAAATGGGGAACACGTAATGGTCCTAGTACCTCTCAAGATGGATCCAGCAGAGACAATGATGGTATGATGAGGATACTTCAAGGGATGATGCAGAGTCAACAATAACAGACAGAGCTTCTATGTCAAGGACTGTTGGTTGCACCCCGAGAGCAGAGGCCAGGCAACGTGTCAGACTTCAGAAGATTACAGCCGGCGATCTTTTTAGGCACAGAGAAGCCCCTGGATGCAGAACAGTGGCTGGTACACACGACAGATCTTTTGAAGGCCGCCCGAGTCCCTGACGAGACCAGGTGAAAGTGGCCAAGATACAATTAAAAGATGTCGCCAGAACATGGTGGTTGGCGGAAGAAGCGACACTAGAGAAACCCATCACCTGGGGCCAGTTCTCAAATGGTTTCTACAAAAGATTCTTTCCTGCAACAGCTCAGAAGGAAATGGTGAAAATACACCTAGAGGGGGGTGAATAGGTGTAGTAGCTAATCTAATGACAAATGATGCGGAATAAAAACCAATTGCAACACACTATTTGTAACCAAAGAGTGTAGCCGAATTTCCCGTGAAGGGCTCTGGACCCTTGAAATTCCTCTAAATAAGAGTTGAGGTGCTATATGAAGCTCTCTTGGTTCAACACAAGTATGTGCACACAAACAATACCAAGTATGTATGAGATATGAACAATATAAAGCAACGCAAAATATAAGAGAGAGATAGAGTTTAGAGATAGTGGATCAAACGTAAGCACCAAGATATATTTCGAGGTTCGAGCCACTGCTCTACGTCTCTGCCTTCATACAGAAGGATTTTCACTACGTCCACACAGGACCTCCCACAAAGGGAACCTCCATCGAGAATTTGCAATTACTAACTTGGAGTATACAACTTCTCTCTCCACACAACCACCTCTACTCAAGAGGCAAGGTACAAAGCCAAACAACGATCACCTCTACACAAGAGGGATAAAGGCACAAAGACAAACTCCACCACAATCACCTCTACACTGGAGGGATGAATACAAACCTAAAGCACAACCACCTCTATACTAGAGGGATGGGCACAGAGCCAAAGTAAAGAAAAGATTACAACTTGGTGATCACAATAGACCACAAACAACTCTTGGTGATCACAATAGACCACAAATAATTTTTCACAACAACAAGATCCTATAGATAGGATAGAGATGATAGCTCAAATATGAGAAAAATCAGGTGTTTGAAAAATAAATCACAAAGAAAATACTTGAGAAAAATACTAGAATGAAATAGAAACGAAGATCAAAACTAATTTCCCAAGTACTCTATTTTTCTTTGATTTTTCCAGATCTTAAAAATAAATAAAAATAAATCTTTTGGCACAAAAACTCTTTTAAATTGCTGCAAAACTCTTAGAAGATGGGAAGAAAAACTATCTAAAAATCTTATACAAAATAGTCCAAGAGAAGGCCCATAAATAGCCTCTCAAAAATCTGACCGTTAGCAGCCAGAAAAGGTCAGAATTGACCTCCGGTCGACCAGCCAACGGTCAAAAATTTGACCTTAGGCACTACCGGTCGACCCGCCCGATCGACCGTCCACAATGCACGAAGCCTATCGGTCGACCGCCCAGTCGACCGGCACCACCTGAGACATGGGTGGTTACAGTCGATCAACCGCGCGGTCGACAGGCCATGTAGACTGGCCATGTGCACATATCTTGTGCACATCGGCCGACCTGCCCAGTCGACCGCCAGCTGGTTCTGACAGATATTTCAGAACTTGAAACTTGGTTAATTTAACATCTATAAAATCCCATAAATTCTTATAAATTTCATAAAAATAAGTTCTTGTAAGATATTTGAATAACAAATATGTGTGACCAAAAATCAGCACATATTACAAACTATTTGAACTATTTTTTGTGATATAAAATATTTGACCTTAAATAAAACCCGTATTTTTTGAAAACCAAACTTTGAAATGGAAATTCGATTTTTCCTAAACTTGTATAAATACAAAAACAAGATATTTAAACTCTTTTGAAGCATATTGTGTATGGATAGAATTCAATACACATGTAAAATATATATCTATATATTTGACATGAAATCCAAAAATAGGTTTTGTTAATTATAAAACTCTAAACACATGAATAGGAGCATCAAAGTATGTTTTTCTAAACGCATGAAGCATATTGTATATAGATGAATCTAATATACATTAAACCATGTAAACTTGTTTTGATTCTATCTATTCATGAAAGCCATATATTTGTATATTCGAAATCCAAAACCCGGTTAAACTGAAAACCAACGTATTAAACTTGTATGTTTGTGTGAACTTGAGCATATCAACATTAGTCTATCTTTACACAAGATCTAAACAAAAACACAAACTGAAGTTTTCTTGTAGAACTCCTTCTCCAAGTCGACTCGATCCAATAAGTTTGACTCCAACCGAGTGCTAGACGCGATCTTAACGCGCGAGCTCTTGAATCTACATGAGTTAGCTCCCAAACTCTTTTGTTGAGGCTAAACACCTACTAATATCTTGATTAATAACTAAAACTATATAAACAAAAGATCATTGGTAAACTAACCTTCATAAGTTAGTCATCATCAAAATTAAGGTGAAAGGCCTCTGAGCTAACAAATTGGAGAACAATTTATTTGGCTACAACAACAGAATTGGTCTGTGAATGAATATGCCACTGAATTCTTGAGGCTCAACAGGTTTGCTCCCTACATGGTGACAGATGAAGAAAACGGGCTAGCCAATTTCAGCAAGGGCTGAAGATAAACATTCAGATATTTCTTATTCCTTAACAGCTTAAGACGTACTCTCAGGTCTCTCCATTTCCCATGAAGTAGAACGAGGACTGGAGAAGAAGAGCGAGAACCAGGTGCAGAACAAGCCAGTAAAGAGGCCCTTTCAGTTGATAAATGAAGAAGACGCAGCCAGGACTACCAACGGTCCGATAGTCAAGCGACCATTCCGACCTCCCCTTCAGCAGATGATATGAGGGTATTGCCGAAAGCCCGGACACATCTAATGCAATTACCGAAAGGCTAATGGTCTATGTTTGATATGTGTATCCGGCAATCACTCGATGGGTGATTGTCCATTCAAGAGGACCTATCCAACACCACCAACATTTCTAGCACAAGCAGCACCCCCAGCACTTTCAGCCCCACAACTGAGAAGGAACCCAGAACCCGTTAACAGAAGAGATCCTCTCCCACCCCAGCAGTATGATCAGCCGCAGAGGAGAGCAAGAACAAGCAAACCATGACAGAGGTAAAGTCTACAACATGATGGCAGAGGAAGCAGAGGCAACGACAAAGTAGAAGCAGAATATGAAGCCTAATATCCAGAACAGGGATCTTGAGAATATCATTGTGACCGCTACTCCTAATTTTTTGTATTTTCAGTTGGTAATCTTTTTATCCTTTCCACTTTATCATACTATCATTGTCAACCCTAGTCTCTCCTGTATTCACCTTCCCCTTATCGAAATTTTGAGGACGAAATTTTTGTAAGTTTGGTAGAATGTGACACCCCGTTCCCGAAATATATACTTAGATATGTATTTTAAATTTTTGACAGAATTTTTTGGTTGGATTTCTGTATATTATTTATCTTATAATTATTTATGTGATTTTTTTGCTTTGAATCAAGATTCGTGACTCGGAGTCAGCCCTAGCCTGAAGCAGGATCCAATCCTAGTATATTACTCGATTTAACTTCTCTAGTAATTAGATTTGGCTTTAGTTTCAAACACTATTTTCTAATATTATAGATTTTTCATGCTTTTTTAGATTTTTTCAGAATTATTTTTATAAAACCCCTAAAATCGGGATTAATCATTACCGCTGGTTTTTTTCCCAGATTTTTAATTTACAAATGGATTCGAATTTCAAAAATCGTTTACAAATATTTTCTTTGAATAATATTTACAATCTTAATACATTTTTCAGGGATTTTTAAAATTTAACAGATTTCAGCGAGATTTGGCGTCGACCGATATTAGCGGTCAATTCCATAATTTTCTAGTTTAAAAACTACAAATAATTTCTTAAAACAGATTTCACCAGAATTCTTAGAATAATATTCTTGATTTTTGAGAATTTTTGCGGGCCGTTCTGAGATGCTTGATTTTCGGACGATTCCGATATTTTTCTGAATGTTTTTCGCATCTGCAACCTAATCTGGGGAATCCGTCACTCTAATTATTTCTACTTTTTCTTCCAATCAAATATTTTTCTTTTTTCTTTTCTTTTATTTTTCCTTTTTGTTTTTCCTTTTCCTTCCACCATATTCTAAAACCTTCTCCATTCTTCCATTACATTCAACACCTTTCCACCCCCTCTAAAATATCCCAAACCACTCAACACCCTCTCCCATCATCATGGCCGGCCAAAGACACCTCACCCCTCTCCATTTTACAAAAAAACCTCACTCTAATCTTTTTTTTTCCTCTTTTAACTCCAATCCTAAATACAATCCCTTTTCTTCTTTTTCTCTTTTCATTCCAACATCAAAACCCTAATCAGCACCAATTCTTCCTTCATCTCCACCACAATCACAATAACTACGATTTCTCCAACCCTCTACCATCATCTTCTTTCTCCTCCATCTCCATTTATTCCACCACAACTCCAAAATACCACCAAAATTCCACTATCTCCTTTACCTTCTCTAAAACTATCACCTCCACTTAACCCTACCACAAACCCACTATCCCACCACCTAACCCTAGGCTGGCTACCGTGCTTGGCTAGGGTCCGAACCCTCCTTTTTCAATAATATCTCCAACGATTACTCCGGTGACTATTCTGGCGACATCTCCGCCACATACAATAACGTCACCACCACCATCTTTACTACACCCTTTTCATCACCATCTCATATATTCTTCTCCACCCCCATCACCATCACTTTCACCATCACAGTACCACCTCCATCGCCACTACATCAACCTCCAACATCACCTTCAACATCACCTTCTTTACTTTCTTCTCATTCCTCCATCAAAATCCATCTCCTTCACCAAATAACACCACCACCAACGCCATCATCCTTCCCTTCCTCTATCCCACCTCCTCCTTGAGTTCAGCCACCACCTAGGCCACCACTAAGTGGTGGCACACCTCTCTAGGACCGACGGCCACCAAGGGGCCAAGGCTCCCGTTCACTTTTCGCTTAGGTGTTTTTCCCGCTACGGAGTTCGCGCTCGTAACTTTCTAGAGTTTCCGTAACTTTCATCGTGTTTGTATTTAGACAAGTGACTTTCCTTGCAGAACTGGACTTGTATTAAAATTGGTATTTTGTTGTATTTAGTATCAGTCTAGTGTGATTGTACGGGTGGGTGTTTTGTATTCTGTGAACATGTCTTGACTTGTACATGACTGATATATTGTAATCTTGTAATAGTGTAAAACAACTCGTGCATGTACCTACTCCCGGGATGGCTACCCAATGGTCTAGACCTGTACCCTTATGAGTTTTATGGTAGCTAACGAGAGTGCGCTTAGACTCTGAGCGTACTTTGGTCCCGGGATTTCCATTTAGCCTTTAGGCTTTACTACTGCACGGTAGATTAGATATTATCACGAGATAGCATGCTCGCGTGGTATTAACATCATAGGTACTCTTGTACCGACTCTGAGTTTCTGCTCACTCCCGAGATGGCTACCTAATGGTTTTAGGCCTGTACTCTTATGGTTTCGTGGTAACTACAGAGAGTGCGCCTAAACCCTGAGCGTACTTCAGCCTCCGGACTCTCTTCCACTTCCTCAAAAGAGGAGCGTGCTTAGACTGTCAGGTCTCTCAGCTATGCCTGGTAGGCATGTTTAGCGCTCAGCGCTTTATTCACTAAATTCGCTTAGGCGAGATGCTATCGGATTTTCTACTCGCATTTAAGTCGAGTCGTCCCGGTAACCTCACCAAGCGCTTTAGTAACTAAACACTGTTTGCTGTTCGTGCCTTCAGCTTGCCCAGCTCTGTTTGATTGTGCTCAGCTATTACTCTATCACTTACCATGTACATGCTCGATATGTTAACACTTTACATGCTATTACCTGACACCTGTATGTATCACTTGATAACTGATGTGTTACCACCTGACACCTGACATGCTACTACTTAGCACTTGCTCCTTGTTATAACATGACTTATCACCTGCCATCTATCATGTTAACACTTGGCATATGATTATCATATTTATGGGAATTGTAGACTGTCTAAAAATCACTGAAGATAAGTCATCCAAAAGCAAAATCCAAACTCCAGATGCAAGATTAATCATGGCCACCAGCGCAACACCAAGACGCGAGGGTTGAAACCTGCGTCTCAGCATCACTGCGAGGACCATAGACGCGAGGGTTGAAGCCCGCATCTCAACATTATTGCAGTGCCAGAACACAGAGTCCAAAACACGCGTCTCACGCGAAGCTTGACGCAGAGCTAGAAACTCGCGTCCCTCAAGCATTAATTCAGTAGCAGAACGCAAGGCTCAAAACTTGTGTCTCAGTTATAACTGCCCTCATTACTGGGTCACTTACTGCCCACGTAGTGAGAGAGTTAACCCCCATTATGGAGTATTTTTAGGGGACACGTTCACACCCCCCGAAACCTCTATAAATAGCCCAGTCTGCTGTGGAGAAAAAGGGGCACAGATGAGGGGAGATAAAAAAAAAGGAGAGAGTTCAACTCTTCTAACAACTTGCTGCGTACAAGTTCGTTTGCTATCTACAATCTCTTTGAGATTCTTGGTAGACAAGAGCTGTGTTACTTCGTCAATTATCCAAAGAGAGAATTCCCAAGAGGTCCTGATGTTCACCCAGTCAACGGAAAAAAGGATTCACTTTCCGCCGCCACATCAAAAACCTGGCACTAAACAAAGGGGAGATTCAAGCGTGAATATCTTCCCTCCCTTGTAAGAGAATTATTGATCCGTTGTAACTTTGTTTACTATCAAATAAAGAATTTATGTCCCGATCTTCAATTTTTCCTCCACCAAACAACAGATGGCGACTCCGCTGGGGACTACTTTCTCTACCGACGAGCAAGTTGTGGCGCAAGGTGACGTCACCTATATGGGAAAAACGGTCGAATCACTTATCGTGGAGTTCGACCAGGTGAAGTATGAAGAGTTCCTCTCTTCTGGCTCCAAGAGCCCTAAGGCGCGGGTCTACCGCAAAGTCTCCTCGGGGACTTGCTCTCGAGTCCGCTCTGAGATCCCCTCAGACGCGACTAGTTAAAAAGGATGTCGTGGCTAATCGCATCATGTGTAACCGCCCGTGTCAACATCTCCCAAGAGACCCGCGTGGTTAACGTTGCTGATGTTCAGCCCGTCCATCCCCTTTCTCAACACCAGGTTACCGGGGGTTCCCATCAACCATACGACGTAACCAGAATACTGAGCGGCGATAGAGACGGCGTACGCGTCAACTAAAAGCTGGAACAACTGTCCGCCCAACAGAGGTAGGACGTGAGGTTCAAGCCCGCGTCCCTTCTGAATCATGCAGACACGTGAAGTCCGCGTTTGGAAACTTAAACGTGAGGTTCACCAAATTCGCGTTTCTGAAGCTCCGCTTCCTAAACGCCACGAGCAGCAACAGTGAGGTCCGTGCTCCTCATCCAAGACACAAGACCCGCGCCTCTACATTTATACGCGGGACCCAGAAGGCCTGCATTTCTCAAGCATCTCTACGCAGTGCGACAATCGGCAATGCGAGAGTCGCGTCTCTTCCCAGCAGAGGCGCAAGACTCGCGTTTCAGAGCCACAACGCGAGAGCTGCGTTCATTTTACAGAACATGAGCTCCGCATCTCAGAACCTTGTGTCTCAGCTTTGCGAAGCAAGGATAACTCTCACAAGCTGAAAAGCTCTCGACAATTCGAGGCTAATCTCTTTGATCCCCTTTCCACGGATCTAAGAGATTATTTGACAAAGAAGAGGAGTGCTAGTTTGATCACTCCATCGTGCTGCTGCAAACGACTTATTACAATGCTCACTGAGTGCCATTGCAGTTCACGTGCAAGCAGACAATCTATATTCAGACAGTCGACTCTAATTTCTCGATCAGCCAAAAGATACGGCTGCACCACGGGAGGAAGATGTAGAGGATTGCCTCCATGCCTCCCAAAATGCTCCCTGCATCACCTTCACGGTAGATGATATGCAGATTAAGGGGAAACATGATTGGCCCCTATACTTCACAGGGTATATTGGATCGTCTGAAATAAGTCGCATTCAGGTAGATCCAGGATCCGCGTTGAACATTATCGCTCGCCGGGTCATGCAACATTTAGGGATTCCTAATCACCGATTGAGCGCCACCCAGACTACCATTTATGGTTTCAATGCCAATGGTACGCACCCAATGGGGAAGATCAAGATCAAATGTCAAATAAGGGATTTAAATTCTGAAGTGACGTGCTATGTGATCAATGTCGACACTTTATACAATTTGCTGCTTGGACGACCATGGATTCGTCGTAATTCCATTGTCCCCTCCACTCTCCACCAAGTTATGAAATACATTGACGGAAGTGGGAAGGTATGAACGTTGATTGCTGAAAGGTATCCATTCAAGGGAGTAGAGAACTATTTCACAGACTCTCTCCTGTACCAGGACTCTTTGGAAACAAACAAGAACCCACAAGCAGAGGAGCCAGACTCTGGTAATGAAGCTGACACCAAGCTAGAGAAAGAAGAGTGCATGTGGGAATTAGATCCACTTGTAACGAGCATTAATAAGCTCGATGTTGATAACATCGCCAATGATGTATGCGGGTGGTATATTAATGAAGAGTTAAATTTGGCTTACTTTTCTGTGTTTGCTTCTGATTTAGTGCCATCAGACACTAGTACCGAAGTGGATAATGACCCCTGATCAACAATGGATGCTTTGACATCATTACACATACCAGTGAAATCCTTCAAAATGTACCAAGATGTCGGTGATGCGCAAGAATCAGTATTCATGGTCCCAGCTAGACGCAAAGGCCAAAACCAATTCTTTTCAGACAAATCAAGTCCGAACTGAGGTCTCGTGAAGAGTCAAAAAGCGAGAATGAACCTCCTTAGTTCATCCATTACGAGCAGTCCTGGATTGAACTTCGACAAAGGAAGAAGAACACTACTCCAGTCTTTCATTCCGAAAGGGAAATCCCCTGATTATTACCATCGAACTAGCAGGGGTTTGGGTTATGTGTCAACCCCAATTCCGTCAGCCTCTGAGTCTGAAAAGTCACTATACCATGACTATTCATCTGGCACGTCATCGTGAGACTCAGATGTTAGTATTGGCAACCTCTTCGAAGAACTTTCAGTATATATGGTTTCAGCGAGCTAACTGGAAGACAGAGGTGAAGAAATGATCCAGTCTGATACAGATCCTTGAATCAAACACCTAAATACTCTCTGGGATGCGCGCTTTGAACAGCGCGAGCCACCTACGGAGGATAAAGTTGCCTAGATTAATCTGAGAGATGAGGCTAATCCTAAGCCCATCTTTATAAGCGAAAGCCTATCATCCTCCGAGAATGGAGATTTAATATCTCTTGTGCGAGAGTATATAGATGTTTTTGCTTGGAATTATGAGGACATGCCTGGGCTTGATCCTCGAGTGGCTATACTTCGCCTTAACATTAATTCAGACGTGAAGCCAGTCAAACAGCAGCAGCGACGGTTCCGTCCAGAAATAATGGAAGCAATCCAGTCAGAAGTCAACAAAATTATAGACTATGACTTCATTAGGGAAGAGCAACATCCTGATTGGGTAGCCATATCGTCCTCGTTGCCAAAAAGAACGAAAAGATTCAGATTTGTATTGATTTCCGTGATCTAAATGAGGCCTGCCCCAAAGACGAATTCCCTCTCCCAATCACAGTTGTCATGATGACAACACATGCGGGTTTGAGCGAATGTCCTTCATGGATGGATTCTCAGGGTATAATCAAATCAAAATGTATCCTGATGATAAAAAACATACTTTTTTCAGGACACCACTGGGGGTATACTGCTATACTGTCATGCCCTTTAGACTGAACAATGCGGGGGTCACATATCAGAGAGCTATGAATGCAATTTTCCACGAGCACATGCATAAAATAGTGGAATACTATGTTGATGACATTGCAGTGAAAAGCCGCACCAAAGAAGACCACATAACCGATCTGAAGACAATCTTTGAAATATGCGGGCACGCCAGTTGAAGATGAACCCCACCAAATCCTTCCTGGGGGTGGCCAGCGGCAAATTCCTAGGGTTTGTGGTAACTTCCACAGGAATTCATTTAGACCCGGAAAAGTTCGCGCTATCCAGGAGATGCAACCTCCGAGGAACCTCAGGGGATTGCAAGGACGACTGACATACATCCGAAGGTTTATCTCAAACCTCTCTGGAAGATGCCAACCCTTTACCAAATTGATGAAAAAGGGTGTCTCATTCATTAGGATGATGCTTGCCAACAAGCATTCGAGGAGATCAAATTATACCTCACGCAACCACCGTCCTTGCAGCTCCGGTGTCTGAAAAATCTTTCCTGATATATGTTCGAGCAATGAATCATTCCCTAGGAGCTTTACTAGCCCAGAATAATGATCAAGGATATGAAGAAGCAATCTATTATCTGAGTAAGACTATGATCGGGGCCGAACATTGATACAACCCGATCAAAAAGGAATGTTTGGCATTGGTGTTCGCTATCCAGAAATGCGACACTACTTGGTGGGCCAGACTATAAATGCCATATCAAGGGTTAACCCTTTGAGGTTACTTATGACAAAGCCATCATCATTAAACGGCCGATTGGCAAAATGGGCCATACTGCTATCCCAATATGAAATGCGCTTTTTACCACAAAGCCGTGAAGGGACAAGCAGTGGCGGATTTCCTGATTGAACATCCAGATCCGAGGGCAACCGAACTTTACGAGGATCTCCCAGACGAGGTCGCTGAAGTTTGTCTAACCCAGACATCTTTTGAAAGACAAGTGTGACAACTCTTCTTTGACGGCGCATCAAGAACAGGTCCGCAAGGGCATGTCATAGCCGGAGTAGAGATAGTGAAAGTACACCTAGAGGGAGGGTGAATAGGTGTACCACTAATCTAATGAACTAAATGCAGAAATTAAAACTTAATTGCAACTACACTTAATACAACCAACGAGTGTAGCCGAATTTCTGGTGAAGGGCTCTGGACTAACTCCTCTTGATTCCTCTGAATAAGAGTTGAGGTGCTATATGAAGCTCTCGTGGTTAAGCACAAGTGAGACACACACAAACAAACCAAGCATATAATATGAATGAGCAATATGAAATGATGCAAGGCACAATATAAAAGAGAGTTAGAGAGACAATGGATCAAACGCAAACACAAGTAATTTTTTTCGAGGTTCGAGTCACTGCTCTACGTCCCCGCCTTCACACAGAAGGATTTCCAATCCACTTGTCCACACAGGACTCCCACTCAGGGAACCTCCACTGAGGATTTGGGGAAATATAATCACCAAGAGTACACAACTCCTCTCTTTACAAACACAACCTCTACACTTAGAGGCTAGGCACAAAGCCACACAAACACCACCTCACACAAGAGGGGTAGGCACTTAGCCAATACAAAATAATCACCTCACACTTGAGGGATTCCAACACAAACTCCACCTCTCACTAGAGGGAGCCAAACAACAATCTCCACCTCTCACTAGAGGGAGTCAAATACCACTTCCACAATCACCTCACAATAGAGGGATACGAAATCAATCACCTCTCACTAGAGGGATATCACAAAGATGGAAGTTTACAACTTGGTGGTTTCCACAACCACAAACTAATTTTCCCACAAATAAAAAGATCCTATAGATAGGATAGTAGATAAGCTCAAGTGTGGAAAATAAAGAGTTTGAAAATCAAAAACTCAAAGAAAACTATTAGGAAAATAACAAGATTAAAATGAAGATCAAAAACCAATCCCAAAGTTTCTCCTTTTTCTTGAATTTTCCAACCCTTTAAAACAAACTAAAGATCAAATCTTTAAAGCTCTAAAAACTCTTTTTGAAACTTGAAATAAAACACTAGAGAATGAGAGAATTTTTCTTTTTGAAGTCTTCACAAAAACTGGCCTCAAATGGGGTATAAATAGCTCATGAAAAAATTCTTCCCGTTGGCTGCTGACTAGGCCAGAATTGGCCTTCCGGTCGACCGGCCGGTCGACCGGCCAACGGTCAAAAATTTGACTGTTGAGCCTGCCGGTCGACCGCTCGGTCGACCGTGCCTTGCTCACGGTCGACCGCCCCCACCTGAGAGTGGGGCACTTGCAGTCGGTCGACCGGCCCAAGTGGCTGGTCAGCATGCACATCCTTGTGCACGTCGGTCGACCGGTCCGGTTGACCGACTCTGGGTCCGGTCGACCGCCAGAGCCTGGCAGGCAGCAAATCAGGACTTAAAAACTTGGTATTTTAATTCCAATAAATTCTCATAAAATCTCTAAAATTCCACAAAAATAGTTTTAGTATAATACTTTGATATATAAACATGTCTGAAAAAATTCAACACATATTTCAAACTTTTTGAACCATTTTTGTGACTTACAAATTTTGCCGAAAACCAAAACTCGTATTTTTCAAAACTTAGATTTTTGAACTGAAAATTCGTTTTGTCCAAAACTCATCCAAATACAAAAACATGATATTTAAACAACTTGAAACATGTTTCATATGGATATAAATCCAATATACATGAAGATATATATTATAGTTTTTGACAATAATTTCAAAAACAAGTTTTGTTAAAATACAAAACCTAAATACATGAATAGGCATATCAAAATAAGTTTGTCTAAGTATATGAAGCATACATGTATATAGAACAAATCTAATATACATTAAACCATGTAAACTTGTTTTGATACTATCTATTCATGAAAACCAAGATTGGTTAAACCAAAACCGAAAACCAATAAACATGAAAACTAAACAAGTGTGTGTGTTGTGAACTTGAGTATATCACACTATCTAGTCTTTACAAATGGATCTAGAAACATAAACTAAACTATGTACCGAAGTCTTCTTGACAAACTCTGTCTTCAAGTCGACTCGATCCAAACCGTGATCCACCAAGCTTGACTCTAACGAGTGCTAGATATGACTTTGTCGCTCGGGCTCTTGAATCACCATGTGAGAAGCTCCAAAATACCTTTGTTGAAGCTAATCACCTACTAATATCTTGGTAAAGTATCTGAAATAAAAGATCACAAGATTATTAATAAACATAACTACATGAGTTAATCATCATCAAAACTAGAGTGGAAGGCCTCTGGGCCAACAGATAGTACTCGTCTCCCACAGAACTATGTAATTCCTCAAGCTTTATCATTAACTGAGCCCTGCTCCAACAACGTAGCTGAATACAATGCCTTCTTGATTGGAATGCAAACCGCCGATGAGATTGGCGTTAAAAATCTCGAGGCATATAGTGACTCTAAACTCATCGTTAACCAAGTTCGCGGGGAGTACGAAGTCAGACATGAAGACTTAATACCCTATTATAACGCAATTATCTCTATGGCCGAAAAGTTCAAAAACGTTTACATGGACCATGTACCATGCCAGCGAAATGCGCATGCAGATGCGGTGGTACCTCTCGCTGCTTCTTTAGACCTTCCAGCTGGAGTAGTAGAGAAAATACTTGTTTTACATCCACGACATGTATTGCCCAAGATTTGCTTTTGAAGATCACCAAAAGCCGACATGAGACTGTCAAGTCAAAAAAGCTCTTGAGTCCTCAGCCAGTCCAGAGCCTAGGGATTAGCGATTCCCTTACATTGACTATGCCTTGTACGGCATTCTCCCTAATGATCCCAAAGAAGCGGCTGCCATTAGAAGAAAGCTCCCAAATTCTATTATAATGTGGTCACGCGAACACTGTATCATCGATCGCATGACGGGATCTTTCTCCACTGTTTATCACGAAAAGAGGCGCAGGAGGTACTCCAAGAAGCACATGATGGTATGTGTGGAGCTCATCAACCTGGTTCAAAGCTTGGGGGTCGACTCTGAAGATTAGGGTATTATTGGCCCAGGATGATTCCGGACGTCATCACTTATGCGAAACGATGTCACGCCTGCCATGTTCATGGCGATTTCATCCATCAAGCGCCAGGGTATCTTCGTACTATAACTTTTACCTGGCCATTTGAGATGTGGGGGATGGACGTAGTTGGCCCAATAAGCCCACCATCATCCAAAGGATACCGGTTCATCTTAGTCATAACCGACTACTTCTCTAAATGGGCCAAAGCTATCCCTTTGAGGGAGGTAAAGATATCTGATGTGATTAAATTCGTTAAACATCATGTCATCTACCGTTTTGGTGTGCCCCGGCGAATTGTCCATGACAATGAACCCCAGTTCGTTAGTCAGGCTTTTCAAAGGTTCTGCAACAAGTTTAGGATCCAGAGTGTGTTCTCAACAGCATACTATCCAGCTGCTAACGGCCTTGCAGAAGCTTTCAACAAGACTATTGGCAAGCTTCTTAAGAAATTAGTCTCGAAAAGCCAACGTGATTGGGACGACAAATTAGGTGAATGCTTGTGGGCCTATCGCACGACAATTCGAACCCCAACAAAAGCTACACCATTCGCTTTGATATATAGGTGTAAAGTCGTGCTTCCATTAGAAATTCAAATTCCATCTCTACGTGTCGCCCTGACAGCAGAGTTGACAAATAAGGAGAAGTATCGACTATGACTCCAAGAACTAGAGGCTTTAGATGATAAACGTCTGCAGGCCCAACAGCAAATCGAGCTCTATCAAGCCGGATTACCAGAGCCTTCAACAAGAAAGTTAAGGAGCGAACTTTCAAGAAAGGTGACCTTATCTTAACTGTCAAAAGACCCATGTTAATGACACATAAGACAAAAGAAAATTTTCAGCCCAAATGGGAAGGACCGTTTGTAGTAGAGTCAGACTACTCAAATGAAGCATATCGCCTGTGAACCTCAAATGGTGATACACTCATGATGCCTATCAACGACAGATTCTTGAAGAATACTACCCTTAATAGCACTCTCCCTCCGATCAAGTTAATATTACATCTCTGATCAAAATTTCAGATCCAAGAAGAGCTTCTTTCTTTTACTAGATCACATCATAGTAGATCAGTGTCAAACTAATTGAGCACTGGCTGCATCATGATGCATGATGTAAATATTGAGAAAGAAACAAAATGCGAAACTTGGGTTTTAGTATTAGCTACTCTCTTGATTAACATCCGAACCTCCGACGGCTAAGGATAGAGGAAAATGTTAGCTTTTAAGCCCAACATAAGTCTTCGACAACTCATCATGCTGAGGGGAATAGCATGGCTAGCTCAACTCAAACGGTAGTTGGTAAGGCACACCAAATCTGTTGATAGCTGAGGGTTAGGTAAAAATCCTAGTGGACTTGATTCCACTCCCTCCTCCAAAATCTCTTACTAATTCTCATTCACAGAATGGTAGGTCCACAAATGCAATCATTACTATGTTAACACTATACCTCTGATAATGAAAATTTTCAACACTCCCGAGCGAGTACTAACCTTACTTGTCTCAACTCTATATGGAGTAGCAAGTCTTCAAATTTCTCAAGTTAACACTACACCTCTGACATTCCAAACTTCACTTATCAATTCTTATCAATAGAATGACAAATCCTCAAAATTGCTCATATCGCAAATCGACTACTGTCAGGTTAACAATACACCTCTGACAAATTATTGTTAAGTTTAACACTATACTTCTAACAGTGATTGAGTTGCTGTCAAGTTCAATATTAAACCTCTGACAGTTACTTTTCCTCAAGCTTCCATATCAAAGCTGAGATGAGCGATGCTAAGTTTAACATCACACCTCTAGCGTCCAGTTCATTGCTAAGTTCAACAATACACCTATGGCCATGACTTTCCCTCGGACTTCCTTGTCGAAGTCGAGATGACCGATGCCAAGTTCAAAATTACACCTCTAGCATTACCCTCACTGCCAAGTTAAACATTACACCTATGACAGTGACACTTTCAGTTTTCCTAAATGAAGCTGAAACACTCTTAAGTTAAGTTAATATCACACCTCTGACTCACATCCTTGTCAAGTTAACATCACACTTCTGACAAGATTTAATTTAACCCGTTAAGTTAATATCACACCTCTAACGATAAAGGTTCTCTTAGATTCCTGTGAGTCTAGTCTCACTTGTTATTTTTGTTAACAGAATAGCAAGTCTACTTCAAATTACTGTTAAGTTTAACATTACACCTCTAACAGTGTTTTCATTAAATCCCCAACTAAGTCTTAGTCAAGTTAATACCAAACCTCTGATGAAAACTCATTTGTAAGCCTCCGTGGGGGTACAATTTCACTTGTTATTCTCATTTATAGATTGGTAGGTCCACAAGATTATCTTACTCCTGTCAAATTAATATTACACCTCTGACGGCATTCTTAAATTCCTGAAATAGGATTTTTCCCAAACTTTGACTCGTTAAGATTATCACATATTTTTAGCAAGTCAAAGATCATTTACTTCTATTTGTCTGATTTTCCATGCGAAAAAAGAATTCAAACAATAGAAGAAGACAAGAAAAGTGTCACTTTTATTTATATTCAAACATATGAAAGTGATACAAGACGCTCTCTTATACAATAAGATTGAGTGTTACAATAAAGGAGTACAAAGAAGTCCCTCTCTCCCAGTAAAAGGTTACACTCACTCCTTAAGGCATTTACATTACTCCAAATATAAGATGTTTGGAAGAGCGCCGAAGAAAGGCTGAGCAAGGTTGAGACGATCGGATGCTGTTTACATCATGATGCATGATGTAAACATCGAGGGAGCCCATCGCTGACCAAGAATAATGGTGTTTCTTGAGGTCGAAATGCAACAGAACCTTTTGATTCCACCCGACCAACTGGTGTGAGCCATGATCTTTCGTTGATGAACATCTCTACCATCAGAAAGTCATCTAATAAGCATGGGTTTTTCGTCGATGTCACTTCTGGGGGTAAGATTGACGAAGGGAGGATTCGAGACTTTACAGGTGACGTTCTCTTTCCCGTGACCTGTAAGAGGACCATACCTACCACCATATCCACCACCATACCCACTGTGACCATGACAAACCCTGGGCAGTGCCGGTGCATCATGTCCAATAAGGTCTTGATGGGTGTAATCAGTCGCGCAAATCCTCGTCGCCCATGAACAGGAGCCTTGATTTCTCCAGTGCTCGACCATCGAATAAGTTCGCTGGTCAAAATATTCTACCAAGGGCCCAGTGAAGATGCAAAAGGCTGACTAAGACTACAAGTAAGAAACAAAAACCAGAAGGTTAAAATTCTGTTAATAGAAAAGCTGAAGGGCAAACGCGATTGTAGTTGTAAACTTCAGACGCGGGGATGACAGGTACAGAAGGCTTAAAATTCTGTTAAGACAGAAGACAGAAACAGAAAAGTTTAGGGCAGACGCAGTTGAAGTTGTGGACTTCAGACGCGCACAGGTTTGAACGCGGTCTGATTTTAAACCCGCGTCCAAAATACAAGACGCAAAGTGGACCAGACGCAAAAAGTTGCCACACCCGTGTTTGGAAACAAGGATTGCCACATCCAAGTCCAGAGGCCTCGAAAAGAATTAAAATTCTTTAAAGTCAAAAACCTTAAATGCGAGCTTTATATGCAAAGCTCGTGTCTCAAAGTCCAAGTACAGAGTTCATCACACTTGCGTTCAAGAGATTTTGAGTTAGAGTTCAAGATCAATCAACTCGCTTCATCAAGAAGTTTAAAAGACGCGACTTCCAAATAATGGGCGCACCAGTCAGACTTCAAGAGAAGGTCAAGAGAGTAAATCTCTTCAAGGGACAGGAAAATAGAAACTCAGTGGGACTGAGTATTTCATGGTGACAAGTGGTCCATACCCTCAGAAGAAACCTTAAGAGGTTGAACTTTATGCATCAAGGCGCAGCCATTAAAGGTACTTAAAGTGATGCCTCTTAATTTTAAAATCACTTGACAGTGATAATCTCTGGAAAAGATTAAAGGAAAGCATGAAAGTTTTAAGTTCTCGCTGTCCATTGGAATGTACCCCCTTGAGGGAAGAAGAATAAGTCAAGATGAAGATCCTCAGAGCGCCTGCTCTCAAGGGAGAACAGTCTAAGCAATGGATTGTTAAGGGAGGCGAAGCCTATTTATAGGCAAGCCATAAGGCCTGTAATTAAGGCGTAAAAATCAGAGCCATCAGCCTTAATTCCAGCACAACCATCAAAGCCCAATAAAGAGCTGACGCGTGGATTGCCACTTCAGGAAACATCGGAGGACGCAAGTCCCCAATCGTCAACGCCGACTTGGCATTTAAAGATTTAACGTCAAAGCCCAATAAAGAGCTGACGCGTGGATTGCCGCTTCGGGAAACATCGAAGAACACAGGTCCCCAATCGTCAATGCCGACTTGCCATTTAAAGGTCCAACCAGGTCTTTAAGACGAGTTGCATGTGATGCTCGGGAGGTTGCGTCAAGCGCAGACTCAAAGGTCGCGTCCTGAAACTCACGTCCTTTCATAAACCGAAGGCTGCGTTCTCTTCATTCCTGCTAAGAGATCCGTGATCGCGTCTCTTGGAGTGGTTCAGAATCCATCTCCTTAGTGAATTGGATCCATTCAGAGGTTGCATCTTGAATTCACATCAACTTATAAAAAACTTAAAGCTGCGTCCTGAAGCTTGCGTCCTCAACAATCAGCGAAGACCCGCGCTTCACTCCCGAGGAGCCCAGAAACTCCGCCTCCATTGTAAGATGAAAGCTACATCTCCATCATAATTCAATACGGCTTGAGCCTGCACCCTATCAAGGGACCAGAGCTGCGTCTCTATTGAGCCAGTACCACGTCCCTATTAACTAGCTGAGATTCATGCGTCAGTCCTGAGGAGCCTAAGACCGCGTCTCCACTGTATCTTGGGTTCTGCATCCTGACAGAATCAAGGGCCGCATTCATGGATCCGCGTCCTTCCATAATAATGAAAGTCGCGTTCCCTTTACTGAAGAACAAATTCGCGTCTCAGAATAACACCTTTTTGTCTTTAAGTCAGAATCGCGTCTTTATCAAAAAGAAAATTTAGCGCGTCTTCCTTGGTGAGCTTGAACGACATCTCCGTTAGCGAGTTAGAGTCGCGTTTCCCCAAATCGCGTCTCCACTACAAATGAGAGCCGCGTCTCGCTCAAGAACTCAGTTCAGCTTGAGTTTATTATTCATGGTCGACTAAAGACTGCGTTTTCACAAACAGTCAAGAATTACAGTTGAGTTCATCTACAGCCAGCAAGGAATTTGAAAGGATAAAGATGAAACAAAACTTTGAAGACTTTTATTATTTGATTCAAAAATGATAAAAGTAATACAGACACTCTTGACAAATGGAGTGTTGCAAAAAAAAGGGGGTGAACAATACAAAAAAGAGAAGAAGGTTAATAATCCTGCTTCGCCAAAGAACGGATTTGTTCCTGGAGGCGATGCATCTCGTGCTGACGTGCTCTTTTAGCCTCCACCAGAGTTTGGACCCGTAGCTCCTCCTCAGACAAAAATCTCTTCGTAGCCAGTTGCGCCTGAAGAGACTCCAATCTGGAGGAATGAGCAGAGAGGTTTTCTTCAACCTGTGTCCTGACAGTTTTCAGCTCCTCCAGCCTTTTTCTAGCAGCAACAAGCTTCTGCTCATTGGTCTCGATCAAGACTTGCGCCCTGGCAATGGTAACTTGAGCAGTGGCAATAACCTGCTCTGCACTCTGTATGACGATTTCAGATTCCTTAGAATCGCCAATCAGTCTTTGGTGGTCAGCTTGGAAATGCTGGAGACGGCGAGCCTCTTTAGCTATTTGTTCCTCCATCTCCTTTCACTCATGTTCTTAAGCGAAAAGAAGCTTACTCAGTATTATCCGAGCCTCATCTACTAATCCAGCATTCTCCAGAGTTTTGAGCTCCTTCAGGTGGTTCCCCAGCTGCTCAACCAGCATCAGGCAGGCCCTAGCCTGCGAAGGACTCCCAGCATGACCAATGTTCTCGATCTAATTTTTGAGAAGTATTCGGGCAAACTCGAAAGAACTGCCCCCAGAAAGGATCAGGTCAACATAAGATCTCATGGAAGTAAAAAATTATTGCACCATTTGACGTGCTAGGTCTTCCATGATGTCGCTAGCTGGAGAAAACCCTGCTTGTGTACTCTCGGACCCTCTTTCCATGATAGGATGAGATGGGAACTAGTTCAACTTGCGCAGGGGTTAGGCCGACGATAGGTTCGTCAGATACTGAGGTAGTTACCGATACCTCCGGGACAGTTATTGTCGTAGCAGCTTCCACTGCGACAGAAGCAACAGCAAACCCTACGGCGTTGGGTTCCCCGGCCGAAGTTTGAACTGTGCTATCTTCTGCGTCAATGCTTGCCGCAGGATCCTCTGCTTGAGCTACCCTAGTGCTCTCTGCAAACCACACCATTAAAATGTCAGTGATAATAATAAAAAGGAGAATATCCAATACGTCAGTATTCTCTTACCAAGTTGAGGATCTGAAGATGACGAATTCCTGGATAAGTTGTGTGGGGTTGAGGCCTCCCTGACCTCGACGGTTGCACTCTCTTGAGGCATTCCGGTAACAGGAGCCTCAAGGCCCTCCTACTGGGCCAGCTCTTGGATCATCTCCTCAATATGAGAAAAAGTTGTGGCTTCACTGTCGACAGCCAGCCTTGTAGAAGAAAATCAAATGGAAATGTCAGAACTCTTCCCTAACTTGATGAGGAACCGGTTCAACAAGACAAAGAAAATACCTTTAGTAGCAGCAATCATTGCTATCGGCGAAACCGTCACAGGGTCACATCCTTTTATCTCTTCCTCCGAGATATGCGAGAATTTGCTTGTATTAGGAAGAGCGGGTTCATCGCCAAAATCGACTTCTTCACCAGAATAATATCCATGTTCTTCGGACGATGAAGATGACAGTTCAACACAGGAGGTCTCAGCAATCGAGACCTTATCACTGAGTACCCCAGTAGTAGGGCTGGGGTCGACAACCCGCGAGGTGGGAATCAATACACTGGGAGACCCAGGCTGCTGCACCTCAACCCTTCTCTCATGAACTGAAGAAGACCCGGGCTGAGTTGAGACCCCCGAAATCTCAACATCATCCCTCCCTACCAAGTCAACTTCAGGTCGCTCGACCTCTTCAGCCATGACGGACTCACCCGCAAGTTTCCCCTCTTTCAAGATCACGGGGCCCCTGTTGCGTAGACCGCGAGGACGAAGAATGGGGACCTCTTCTTCATTTTTCTCTTCCCCCCTCTGCTCCTCATCACTAGAAGGAACTACCTTGGGCATTGAAGCTTCAGCCTCCGATTCCCTCCAAGCTTTCTTTGGGATAGGCTCGCCCTTGGAAGCAGAACTGTGAGAACGTTTGGACACAGCCTGCCGACTCTTTTTAACGGGCTGCCCCTTGGGTCCTGCTGCCTTTGGTCCCATCCCTGCTTCCCCTCCTGTTTCCTTCTCGACTGCCTGATATTCGTCCATACCTCAGAACGTTTATTGGACTCTAACTTATCCTTATAAGACGCTTTGATGCTCTTAATGCAAGAGGTATTTATTCTGAATCCAGGCATCCTACTAGCCAGAGAGTACCAGGTGCAGAAACTTAGGCTGGTATAACAATTAGGCGTCTTGTGAGGAAGGCTGAAAATAGATTTGTCCCACTAGCCACGCTGTAGTACCATGCCCGGGCACCTTCAAACAAATTCTCACTGAAGGAAAGGTCTGCGTTGGGGTTGCCGATATATAGTTGATCATAGCCGAACTGTCGAGCAAAACGACTCGGCATATAAGTCTCAATCGTACATGAATTCCCTTGCCGGAAGATCAGATATCCAGGCCGAATATTAATCAGCCACCAGAAGACTCCGATGGCAGCCTTGTGAAATCATCTGGTCCCACAAGGTCGGCGAATTTATTCCCGTAAGATGCACCAGCAATCTTGGGGAAGCAACGGTCGAGATGATAGTTCAAAGCGTTTAGAATACATTTTCGAACATAGAACATGTAATAGTAAGACCAGCTCGAATTTTTCAGCTTTTGCACAAAGGGAACAAACCCTGCAGACAGAGGCACCGCCGTCATCAGCGAAGGACAGTGCATAACATACCAAGCAATCAGATACGTATATGGGAGCTCGATCCTAGGGTTAGGGGTCTTCACTCTTCGCCTTCCCTCCGAGTCAATCTCTGCCCTGCCCTCGGAATCGACAATGGCCTCCACTTGGCATAGACTTTTCACCAGAGCCCGTAACCCACTTTGAATTCCAGCCACCATTGCGGGAAGGAGGGTGATAGACTTTCCGTAGGCGAGCAAAACTGCTGGGTATACTACATCGGTAATGATTACTTCATGTGGCAGTGTTGGCACCACACAACGTTTCAGCCACAGCATGAGGAAGCCTGCCAATAGATCCCGATCAGAAATGGGAACTCGGGCCTGGTGATGAAAACTTTCAAAGACCGTATCAGGTCTGAAAGTATCCTCGTTCGACTCAGTAGTGTAAGAGCTTGCAGAGGCATCGATCCTCTCAGCAATTTCCTCATCAGTACAAGGGGCCAGACTAGTCACCGGGCTATCCTTCTCATTTATGCCATTGAACAGATAGCTCGCCCAGGACATCTGCTTGACACCCTTGTTCCTCCAAGAGGATATTTGGCCGCAGATGTGAAAGTGACACAACACTTCCCAATACGTCTCATATACCTGAGGATTCTCTTTCTTCAGAAGATGAAGCTCCTCAGAAGTAGGGACGTATCTTCATAAGGGGCATCTTCTATAACAAGCCCTGAGACTTCATACAGTTCATGAAGAGCGAGCCCCATTTCTCCGACCGGAGTAAAAAATGTGCCTGTCAAAGGGTTATAATGCTCCAGGACACCATAAAAATTATGAGAACTTTGTGGGAGGCCATACTGTATGGCCCTGACCGAGTGGTATAATCCCACCTACTACAGCAGAGCTCCAAGTTCAACAAGGACGAATCCAACCATCCCACCCTACCAGGATTTGTTGGTAGCATGAACCCACCCGAGCGGACGAAAGTCGACGGGAAAATCACCCCTAACTTTCATGAACTGGTTGATGAAGGTGGTGCCAAGTTGAGGGTCTCTCCTCTCAGATATTCAGATCTGACTAATTCAAAAAATAAACCAAAGACCTCTTTCTCATGGCCAGCAGAATGTATTTCTTTGGCACCTAATCTGCCAAGAGAGACGCTGGAGACAAATCGGAAAAGATCCCAATCCATCGCATGATGAACAGACATGTGCTGTAGATAGGACAAAGGATACATCCTCTCCATGTTGGGAAGAAAGAACCTCCTGTCCCCTATCTGACGGAGTCACTTATAATCCTCATCATGCAGAATCCTATCGTTCTCGTCAATGTCGTCACCAAAGAGAAAAATAGGCTTCCGTAATGGAGTGCGAGAATCCGTCTCAAACAGTCCATTAGAGATAATCTCCCAGAGGGTCACCATACTGGCCTTGGAGATCCTCTCCTTTCACTCCTTCGACTTACCAGTAGTCACAGGAGCAGTTCTCTAAAGCACGAAGGTCAGATTACGATCAGCGCCACCTACGTGCCCAAGTGGCACTTCTTGGACAAAGGATTGGAGGAGTATCGTACTGCAAAGAGAATAACACTTGGTCAGAAATCTAAAAAAAAATGGTTAAGTGTTTGAAATTCAAACACAGGAGTGAATCCAGACGCAAAGATCAGCAAAATCTGCGTCCACACTCAAAGAACACGAGGCTTGCATGAAGCCCGCATTTCAAAATCCAGAACTTAGAAAAATTTCTAAGTATCGGACTCAGACACGAGATTCATTGAACTTGCGTATGATCTTACAAGACACAAGAATTATAAGAAGTCTGCATCTGAACTCCCCACACTTAGAAATATTCTGAGCATTGAGTCTGAAATGCAAGGCTCACTGAGGCCCTGCGTTCAACAAACAGATACGAACTCATGTTGATAAAGCAAAGACGCAGAGGTCGTCAAACCTACGTCTTGTCTATTAACTCAAAAACCGCGTCTGAAGATCAAACACGGTATGAGCCCGCGTTGGCGGTCACATTCAAAAGAGACTTAAGAATTAAAAAGAACTCTTTAAGCCCCTTCAATGGCGAAAATCAAATCAGATGGTTTTACTACCTGAATAGGGCCTTCCGCGTGGAAGAAACGCCCATCAGAGTCTCAGGAGCAGCAGTGCTCGGGACGAAACCACATGCTTAGATTTTTGTGCCATTTCGACCGTAAAATTAGTGTCGAAGACGGTGAAATAGAAAAAGCTTCAAGCTTTTCTTAACCCTAAATGTAATGCTCGGCGAAGAAGAAGAGTCTAATGATGACTCTTGAAAGACTGTTGTCTTTTATAGGCACAGTGATCCCCAGAGATACGCGGCCTTGGTTCGAGGCTTAATCCCCGCCCGATGCGTGGCGTGCATATTAAATGCAACGCAAATTTGCGCGCTAAAGGAAAGATGTCCCCTTAATTTTGTCGAATAATGGCAACGCGCGCAAAACACGGATTCAACAAAACCGCGTCCCCCCGAGGATCGCACCTCTTCAGCAAGGCCAAGGTTGCGCCTAATTAAACAGGTTGAGAGCTGCGTCTTCATCTCAAAGATCGCGTTCCTCCAAGAGCCACGTTTCTTCAGCAAACTAATAGATGCGTCCCCACTCCAAGTGAGGATTGCGTCCTTTTAAAGCAATATGACCCCAGCGTCTACAAGACTTGCATTCAATTTTTACTTCTGCGAATCAGTTAACAGTACACACTGGCACAAGCAGATGACTGTTTGATCCCTGGTTCAAAGTACACATAACTAGCTTAGAGCAATGAGGAGATCTGGACTGCGTATCTACACACTCGCCACGATCATTTCTGACAGCTTCAAAGGGTTTTACAGTACACCCACGAAGATCGTACCCCAGGCAAGATCAAGCTCAGAGTATCTCTAATGATTATCAGTCCAATCATGAGAAGTATGCATTCACCAGAATCCAAAGTATTTCGAAATCCGTCCCAGTCAACCGCAGAATATCGAAAACTTTGGAGGGGGTTCTGTAGGCTGTCTAAAAATCACTGAATACAAGTCATCCAAAAGCAGAATCCAAACTCTAGATGCAATATTAATCATGGCCACCAGCGCAGCACCAAGACGCGAGGGTTGAAACCCGCGTCTCAGCATCACTGCGAGGACCATAGACGCGAGGGTTGAAACCCGCGTCTCAACATTATTGCAGTGCTAGGACGTAGAGTCCAAAGCCCGCATCTTACACGAAGCTTGACGCAGAGCTAGAAACCTGCGTCCCTCAAGCATTAAATCAGTAGCAGAACGCAAGGCTCAAAACCTGCGTCTTAGTTATAACTGCCCTCATTACTGGGTCACTTACTATTCACGTAGTGAGGGAGTTAACCCCCATTAAGAGTGTTTTTTAAGGGACACGTTTATCCCCCCCCCCGAAACCTCTATAAATAGCCAAGTTTGCTGTGGAGAAAAAGGGGCACAGATAGAGAGGAGATTAAAAAAGAGAGAGAGAGAGTTCAACTCTTCTAACAACTTGCTGCATATAAGTTCGTTTGTTGCCTACAATCTCTTTGAGATTCTTGTAGACAGGAGCTGTGTTACTTCGTCCACTATCCAAAGAGAGGATTCCCAAGAGGTCCTGACTTCACTTAACCCGGTCAATGAAAACAAGATTCACTTTCCACCGCCACATCAAGAACCCGACACTGAACAAAGGGAGATTCAAGCGAGAATATCTTCCCTCCCTTGTAAGAGGATTATTGATCCGACTTTCTTTACTATCAAATAAAGAATTTACGTCCCGATCTTCAATTTTTCTCCACCAATAGAAATCCTGTCGTGTTATCCTGTATTATATACAGTGACCTGTTATCTTGTATTATATACAGTACATGTACTCCTTTATACTGTACTCTTAAATTTCTGATCATGTTCTGCTCCTGATAATACATAATAAATTATAATAAGACAACTTGCACCCGATTTTGGGCAAACTGATGGTCCTGAATAGTCATGTTTATGGTGGTCTTATCGAGTCACGCGTGGTCACATACTTGAGGGATCACCTGGCGGCCACCAGCGACTCTGTGGGTGGCTGGCACCCCTAGTCCTTTTTATTCTATAGAGTATGCACAACGCCCTAGGCCTATTTCTATAGATCTGTGATACTCTAGTTCTATTCGGATTTACTATAAGTCTCGGTACCTAACAGTACGTTCTGGCTCAGCACCAGATACTCCTGGACCGTTGTCCTAGGCATATATGAAGCCCATTTTAAACATGATTCGTCGAACTTCATCAGTTTTCAAATAACTTGCTCTATAAGTTGTAAGTGGAAGTATGTGGAATGGGACGCATACTGAAGCCTACAATTTAGATGGCCCCAATTATAATAAAATGCTAATATACAATTTGTTATGTTATTTAGCAACTCGAGTTGTATGCGCTCGGATTACGGTGACATGGGATAAAGGTATATAGATGAATGATTTCCTATTTGAATTATTCCTTCGACTAACTAGTCCTCATGAAATCGTGACCTAAACTTGTACGATTGGTTTTTGCTCATATTCGACCTTATTCAATTTTATCAGTTTTATCGATTTATGTTAGTTTAGGAGATATCTGATGTTGCCTTATCTGCTTTATTTTTTGCCTCCATATCTGCTCCTGTATGCATGTGCTCACGACACGGTTTTCAACGCATGCTTATGACTTCAATTTATCGATATACACGTGTGCTTATCCATGCACGCCATTTGGCATCGCATCACCACTCGTTGGGTTGCATCTGACAATCCTGAATTCGTATGTCCAAATTTTGGAGCGTGGAGCGTAGCAGAACTTTCTGAGAAGATCATAGTGGCATAAAATCCGTAGCTCTTTTCTCCCAGTCTTTTTTCTGATTGGATCTCGAGACTCCTCTTGTTACTCATGAGCACTTCTCAGCTTTTGACTATGTATATTTCATTGTAAATCATACTTTTATCCTTTTGGAGATGTTATTCTTGTAATATTGTATCACTCTTTGTAATAATTATGTACTTGTACTTTTATGTTGGAATGTAATAATGCACCACGCATTTTCGAACTCTGATTCTTTCTTGTACTGATGCTTACCGTATATATGTGAGGGTATTTTTGACCTACGTATATACGTCACAGTAATGTCTCCGTACCCGCGGATCGGGCGTTACACTAAAAGTCTTAACCGTAGTCGCATCTTTCGGATGTCTATAAATATTACAATAAAGTGTTATTTTATAATACTATGTCGCAGTCTTTAATATATTAAAGGATTGCGCAAAAAGTCGCATAGGTGATGTATTACAGACTGCGACTAAAGTCGCAGTTATAAGGAAACTATGACATAATTTATTAAAATATCGACCGTAGTCGCATACTTTAAGATGTCTATAAATATCACAAAAAAATTATTTTATTAATTACTGTGACCTTTGTCGCATTCCTTAAAAATTTAATGACCATAAGATAAAACATGGACTTTATTAAATTAAAAGGACTGCGACAAAGTCTGAGATCTAACTTAATTAATGACTGCGATTAAGGTCGTAGGTATAAAAATTGTGAAATTGTTACTTAGAAAACTGTGACCTTGGTCGCAATTGTTCTATAAAGCGCAAATTAGGCCGCAGTTTCATCTAGTTTACCCAAAATTTTTTTCAGATGAGAAATTATGAAAAAATAATAAAATAAATAAAGAAGAAAAAACAAACCTCTTGATCAACATCCAAAGATCTCAGTCTTCCAGATTTTCATATTCTGTGAGAAGTTGAACCTGATGATATATGATTCATATTACGATCATGAGAAAGAGATCGGGCCATCGCGACCTGAACTGGCAGAGATGTGTTTCTGATTGCGATCGACATTAAAATGACAGGAATATCTAAATCTAATGGAGATCTCGATGGAGAGATGATGGAGATCTAGATCTATAAAGTAAAAATGAAAAATACACCTAGAGGGGGGTGAATAGGTGTTAGTGCTAATCTAAAACTAAATGCAAAACTAAGTGCGCTAAATGCGAAAGCTAATGCAATTATGCCAAACTATACAATACAACAAGTGTAGCCGAATTCCCTTTGCGAGGCTCTGGACTAACTCCCCTTGATTCCCTTGAAATGGGTTGAGGCGCTATGTGAAGCTCTTGTTGATGAGTATAAGTTAGGCACACACACACAAGCAATCCAAGCATGTGCACACACAATCAAGCCAGCAATCAAGGATATAGCAATATGGATTATGCAAGGCACAACACAAGCAAATAAATATGACAAGATGAAATATGCTCAACACAAGCAAATATGATATGAATAGTATGATGCTTTGCACAATATAAATGAGAGAGAGTTAGAGAGACATGATCATCGCAAAGACCAAGATATGTTTCGAGGTTCGAGCACCTTGCTCTACATCCCCGCCTACCCACCATGTAGGATTTCAATCCACTATCTCCCACCGAGGGAACCTCTACCGAAGAGGATTTGTTA